>JAXFYN010000814.1:32925-94055 GCA_036172215.1 Camellia granthamiana | reverse complement strand
AATCCGTATAGGTGATCGAGTGTTCGAACCCTAATGAGTGAGAAATGGTAAGTAACGCCGAATTTACATATCTGCCACTGTGCAGGAGAATCCGAATAGGTGTTCGAGTGTTCGAACCCTAATGCGTGAGAAATGGTAAGGAATCGTTGTATTTACATATCTGCCACTGTGGAGGAGAATCCGTATAGGTGTTCGAGTGTTCGAACCCTAATGCGTGAGAAATGGTAAGGAAACGTTGTATTTACATATCTGCCACTCTGCTGGAGAATCCGCATAGGTGTTCGAGTGTTCGAACCCTAATGCGTGAAAAATGGTAAGTAAACGCCGTGTTTACATATCTGCCACTGTGCAGGAGAATCCGTATAGGTGTTCGAGTGTTCGAACCCTAATGCGTGAGAAATGGTAAGAAAATGCCGTATTTACATATCGGCCACTGTGCAGGAGAATCCGTATAGGTGTTCGAGTGTTCGAACCCTAATGCATGAGAAATGGTAAGTAAGCGCCGTATTTACATATCTGCCACTCTGCAGCAGAATCCGTCTAGGTGTTCGAGTGTTCGAACCCTAATGCGTGAGAAATGGTAAGGAAACGTTGTATTTACATATCTGCCACTGTGCTGGAGAATCCGTATAGGTGTTCGAGTGTTCGAACCCAAATTCGTGAGAAATGGTAAGTAAATGTCGTATTTACATATCTGCCACTGTGCAGGAGAATCCGTATAGTTTATCGAGTGTTCGAACCCTAATGAGTGAGAAATGGTAAGTAACGCCGAATTTACATATCTGCCACTGTGCAGGAGAATCCGTATAGGTGTTCGAGTGTTCGAACCGTAATGCGTGAGAAATGGTCAGGAAACGTTGTATTTACATATCTGCCACTGTGCAGGAGAATCCGTATAGGTGTTCGAGTGTTCGAACCCAAATGCGTGAGAAATGGTAAGGAAACGTTGTATTTACATATCTGCCACTCTGCTGGAGAATCCGCATAGGTGTTCGAGTGTTCGAACCCTAGTGAGTGAGAAATGGTAAGTAACGCCGAATTTACATATCTGCCACTGTGCAGGAGAATCCGTATAGGTGTTCGAGTGTTCGAACCCTAATGCGTGAGAAATGGTATGGAAACGTTGTATTTACATATCTGCCACTGTGCAGGAGAATCCGTATAGGTGTTCGAGTGTTCGAACCCAAATGCGTGAGAAATGGTAAGGAAACGTTTTATTTACATATATGCCGCTGTGTAGGAGAATCCGTATAGGTGTTCGAGTGTTCGAACCCTAATGCGTGCGAAATGGTAAGAAAATGTCGTACTTACACATCTGCCACTGTGCAGGAGAATCCGTATAGGCGTTCGAGTGTTCGAACCCTAATGCATGAGAAATGGTAAGTAAACGCCGTATTTACATATCTGCCACTCTGCAGCAGAATCCGTCTAGGTGTTCGAGTGTTCGAACCCTAATGCGTGAGAAATGGTAAGGAAACGTTGTATTTACATATCTGCCACTGTGCTGGAGAATCCGTATAGGTGTTCGAGTGTTCGAACCCAAATTCGTGAGAAATGGTAAATAAATGTCGTATTTACATATCTGCTACTGTGCAGGAGAATCCGTATAGGTGATCGAGTGTTCGAACCCTCATGAGTGAGAAATGGTAAGTAACGCCGAATTTACATATCTGCCACTGTGCAGGAGAATCCGTATAGGTGTTCGAGTGTTCGAACCCAAATGCGTGAGAAATGGTAAGGAAACGTTGTATTTACATATCTGCCACTCTGCTGGAGAATCCGCATAGGTGTTCGAGTGTTCGAACCCTAATGAGTGAGAAATGGTAAGTAACGCCGAATTTACATATCTGCCACTGTGCAGGAGAATCCGTATAGGTGTTCGAGTGTTCGAACCCTAATGCGTGAGAAATGGTATGGAAACGTTGTATTTACATATCTGCCACTGTGCAGGAGAATCCGTATAGGTGTTCGAGTGTTCGAACCCAAATGCGTGAGAAATGGTAAGGAAACGTTTTATTTACATATATGCCGCTGTGTAGGAGAATCCGTATAGGTGTTCGAGTGTTCGAACCCTAATGCGTGCGAAATGGTAAGAAAATGTCGTACTTACACATCTGCCACTGTGCAGGAGAATCCGTATAGGCGTTCGAGTGTTCGAACCCTAATGCATGAGAAATGGTAAGTAAACGCCGTATTTACATATCTGCCACTCTGCAGCAGAATCCGTCTAGGTGTTCGAGTGTTCGAACCCTAATGCGTGAGAAATGGTAAGGAAACGTTGTATTTACATATCTGCCACTGTGCTGGAGAATCCGTATAGGTGTTCGAGTGTTCGAACCCAAATTCGTGAGAAATGGTAAATAAATGTCGTATTTACATATCTGCTACTGTGCAGGAGAATCCGTATAGGTGATCGAGTGTTCGAACCCTCATGAGTGAGAAATGGTAAGTAACGCCGAATTTACATATCTGCCACTGTGCAGGAGAATCCGTATAGGTGTTCGAGTGTTCGAACCCTAATGCGTGTGAATTGGTAAGGAATCGTTGTATTTACATATCTGCCACTGTGCAGGAGAATCCGTATAGGTGTTCGAGTGTTCGAACCCTAATGCGTGCGAAATGGTAAGAAAATGTCGTACTTACACATCTGCCACTGTGCAGGAGAATCCGTATAGGCGTTCGAGTGTTCGAACCCCAATGCATGAGAAATGGTAAGTAAACGCCGTATTTACATATCTGCCACTCTGCAGCAGAATCCGTCTAGGTGTTCGAGTGTTCGAACCCTAATGCGTGAGAAATGGTAAGGAAACGTTGTATTTACATATCTGCCACTGTGCTGGAGAATCCGTATAGGTGTTCGAGTGTTCGAACCCAAATTCGTGAGAAATGGTAAATAGATGTCGTATTTACATATCTGCCACTGTGCAGGAGAATCCGTATAGGTGATCGAGTGTTCGAACCCTCATGAGTGAGAAATGGTAAGTAACGCCGAATTTACATATCTGCCACTGTGCAGGAGAATCCGTATAGGTGTTCGAGTGTTCGAACCCTAATGCGTGTGAATTGGTAAGGAATCGTTGTATTTACATATCTGCCACTGTGCAGGAGAATCCGTATAGGTGTTCGAGTGTTCGAACCCAAATGCGTGAGAAATGGTAAGGAAACGTTGTATTTACATATCTGCCACTCTGCTGGAGAATCTGCATAGGTGTTCGAGTGTTCGAACCCTAATCCGTGAAAAATGGTAAGTAAACGCCGTATTTACATATCCGCCACTGTGCAGGAGAATCCGTATAGGTGTTCGAGTGTTCGAACCCTAATGCGTGAGAAATGGTAAGAAAATGCCGTATTTACATATCGGCCACTGTGCAGGAGAATCCGTATAGGTGTTCGAGTGTTCGAACCCTAATGCATGAGAAATGGTAAGTAAGAGCCGTATTTACATATCTGCCACTCTGCAGCAGAATCCGTCTAGGTGTTCGAGTGTTCGAACCCTAATGCGTGAGAAATGGTAAGGAAACGTTGTATTTACATATCTGCCACTGTGCTGGAGAATCCGTATAGGTGTTCGAGTGTTCGAACCCAAATTCGTGAGAAATGGTAAGTAAATGTCGTATTTACATATCTGCCACTGTGCAGGAGAATCCGTATAGTTTATCGAGCGTTCGAACCCTAATGAGTGAGAAATGGTAAGTAACGCCGAATTTATATATCTGCCACTGTGCAGGAGAATCCGTATAGGTGTTCGAGTGTTCGAACCCTAATGCGTGAGAAATGGTAAGGAAACGTTGTATTTACATATCTGCCACTGTGCAGGAGAATCCGTATAGGTGTTCGAGTGTTCGAACCCTAATGCGTGCGAAATGGTAAGAAAATGTCGTACTTACACATCTGCCACTGTGCAGGAGAATCCGTATAGGCGTTCGAGTGTTCGAACCCCAATGCATGAGAAATGGTAAGTAAACGCCGTATTTACATATCTGCCACTCTGCAGCAGAATCCGTCTAGGTGTTCGAGTGTTCGAACCCTAATGCGTGAGAAATGGTAAGGAAACGTTGTATTTACATATCTGCCACTGTGCTGGAGAATCCGTATAGGTGTTCGAGTGTTCGAACCCAAATTCGTGAGAAATGGTAAATAGATGTCGTATTTACATATCTGCCACTGTGCAGGAGAATCCGTATAGGTGATCGAGTGTTCGAACCCTCATGAGTGAGAAATGGTAAGTAACGCCGAATTTACATATCTGCCACTGTGCAGGAGAATCCGTATAGGTGTTCGAGTGTTCGAACCCTAATGCGTGTGAATTGGTAAGGAATCGTTGTATTTACATATCTGCCACTGTGCAGGAGAATCCGTATAGGTGTTCGAGTGTTCGAACCCAAATGCGTGAGAAATGGTAAGGAAACGTTGTATTTACATATCTGCCACTCTGCTGGAGAATCTGCATAGGTGTTCGAGTGTTCGAACCCTAATCCGTGAAAAATGGTAAGTAAACGCCGTATTTACATATCCGCCACTGTGCAGGAGAATCCGTATAGGTGTTCGAGTGTTCGAACCCTAATGCGTGAGAAATGGTAAGAAAATGCCGTATTTACATATCGGCCACTGTGCAGGAGAATCCGTATAGGTGTTCGAGTGTTCGAACCCTAATGCATGAGAAATGGTAAGTAAGAGCCGTATTTACATATCTGCCACTCTGCAGCAGAATCCGTCTAGGTGTTCGAGTGTTCGAACCCTAATGCGTGAGAAATGGTAAGGAAACGTTGTATTTACATATCTGCCACTGTGCTGGAGAATCCGTATAGGTGTTCGAGTGTTCGAACCCAAATTCGTGAGAAATGGTAAGTAAATGTCGTATTTACATATCTGCCACTGTGCAGGAGAATCCGTATAGTTTATCGAGCGTTCGAACCCTAATGAGTGAGAAATGGTAAGTAACGCCGA
Organism: Camellia granthamiana; assembly: GCA_036172215.1. Classification (NCBI taxonomy): domain Eukaryota; kingdom Viridiplantae; phylum Streptophyta; class Magnoliopsida; order Ericales; family Theaceae; genus Camellia; species Camellia granthamiana. The sequence goes on along the minus strand of JAXFYN010000814.1, from coordinate 89,108 downwards.
ATTTATATATCTGCCACTGTGCAGGAGAATCCGTATAGGTGTTCGAGTGTTCGAACCCTAATGCGTGAGAAATGGTAAGGAAACGTTGTATTTACATATCTGCCACTGTGCAGGAGAATCCGTATAGGTGTTCGAGTGTTCGAACCCTAATGCGTGCGAAATGGTAAGAAAATGTCGTACTTACACATCTGCCACTGTGCAGGAGAATCCGTATAGGCGTTCGAGTGTTCGAACCCCAATGCATGAGAAATGGTAAGTAAACGCCGTATTTACATATCTGCCACTCTGCAGCAGAATCCGTCTAGGTGTTCGAGTGTTCGAACCCTAATGCGTGAGAAATGGTAAGGAAACGTTGTATTTACATATCTGCCACTGTGCTGGAGAATCCGTATAGGTGTTCGAGTGTTCGAACCCAAATTCGTGAGAAATGGTAAATAGATGTCGTATTTACATATCTGCCACTGTGCAGGAGAATCCGTATAGGTGATCGAGTGTTCGAACCCTCATGAGTGAGAAATGGTAAGTAACGCCGAATTTACATATCTGCCACTGTGCAGGAGAATCCGTATAGGTGTTCGAGTGTTCGAACCCTAATGCGTGTGAATTGGTAAGGAATCGTTGTATTTACATATCTGCCACTGTGCAGGAGAATCCGTATAGGTGTTCGAGTGTTCGAACCCAAATGCGTGAGAAATGGTAAGGAAACGTTGTATTTACATATCTGCCACTCTGCTGGAGAATCTGCATAGGTGTTCGAGTGTTCGAACCCTAATCCGTGAAAAATGGTAAGTAAACGCCGTATTTACATATCCGCCACTGTGCAGGAGAATCCGTATAGGTGTTCGAGTGTTCGAACCCTAATGCGTGAGAAATGGTAAGAAAATGCCGTATTTACATATCGGCCACTGTGCAGGAGAATCCGTATAGGTGTTCGAGTGTTCGAACCCTAATGCATGAGAAATGGTAAGTAAGAGCCGTATTTACATATCTGCCACTCTGCAGCAGAATCCGTCTAGGTGTTCGAGTGTTCGAACCCTAATGCGTGAGAAATGGTAAGGAAACGTTGTATTTACATATCTGCCACTGTGCTGGAGAATCCGTATAGGTGTTCGAGTGTTCGAACCCAAATTCGTGAGAAATGGTAAGTAAATGTCGTATTTACATATCTGCCACTGTGCAGGAGAATCCGTATAGTTTATCGAGCGTTCGAACCCTAATGAGTGAGAAATGGTAAGTAACGCCGAATTTATATATCTGCCACTGTGCAGGAGAATCCGTATAGGTGTTCGAGTGTTCGAACCCTAATGCGTGAGAAATGGTAAGGAAACGTTGTATTTACATATCTGCCACTGTGCAGGAGAATCCGTATAGGTGTTCGAGTGTTCGAACCCAAATGCGTGAGAAATGGTAAGGAAACGTTGTATTTACATATATGCCGCTGTGCAGGAGAATCCGTATAGGTGTTCGAGTGTTCGAACCCTAATGCGTGCGAAATGGTAAGAAAATGTCGTACTTACACATCTGCCACTGTGCAGGAGAATCCGTATAGGTGTTCGAGTGTTCGAACCCTAATGCGTGAGAAATGATAAGGAAACGTTGTATTTACATATCTGCCACTCTGCTGGAGAATCCGTATAGGTGTTCGAGTGTTCGAACCCTAATCCGTGAGAAATGGTAAGTAAACACCGTATTTACATATCTGCCACTGTGCAGGAGAATCCGTATAGGTGTTCGAGTGTTCGAACCCTAATGCGTGAGAAATGGTAAGAAAATGCCGTATTTACATATCGGCCACTGTGCAGGAGAATCCGTATAGGTGTTCGAGTGTTCGAACCCCAATGCCTGAGAAATGGTAAGTAAACGCCGTATTTACATATCTGCCACTCTGCAGCAGAATCCGTCTAGGTGTTCGAGTGTTCGAACCCTAATGCGTGAGAAATGGTAAGGAAACGTTGTATTTACATATCTGCCACTGTGCTGGAGAATCCGTATAGGTGTTCGAGTGTTCGAACCCAAATTCGTGAGAAATGGTAAGTAAATGTCGTATTTACATATCTGCCACTGTGGAGGAGAATCCGTATAGGTGATCGAGTGTTCGAACCCTCATGAGTGAGAAATGGTAAGTAACGCCGAATTTACATATCTGCCACTGTGCAGGAGAATCCGTATAGGTGTTCGAGTGATCGAACCCTAATGCGTGTGAAATGGTAAGGAATCGTTGTATTTACATATCTGCCACTGTGCAGGAGAATCCGTATAGGTGTTCGAGTGTTCGAACCCAAATGCGTGAGAAATGGTAAGGAAACGTTGTATTTACATATCTGCCACTCTGCTGGAGAATCCGCATAGGTGTTCGAGTGTTCGAACCCTAATCCGTGAAAAATGGTAAGTAAACGCCGTATTTACATATCCGCCACTGTGCAGGAGAATCCGTATAGGTGTTCGAATGTTCGAACCCTAATGCGTGAGAAATGGTAAGAAAATGCCGTATTTACATATCGGCCACTGTGCAGGAGAATCCGTATAGGTGTTCGAGTGTTCGAACCCTAATGCATGAGAAATGGTAAGTAAGAGCCGTATTTACATATCTGCCACTCTGCAGCAGAATCCGTCTAGGTGTTCGAGTGTTCGAACCCTAATGCGTGAGAAATGGTAAGGAAACGTTGTATTTACATATCTGCCACTGTGCTGGAGAATCCGTATAGGTGTTCGAGTGTTCGAACCCAAATTCGTGAGAAATGGTAAGTAAATGTCGTATTTACATATCTGCCACTGTGCAGGAGAATCCGTATAGTTTATCGAGCGTTCGAACCCTAATGAGTGAGAAATGGTAAGTAACGCCGAATTTATATATCTGCCACTGTGCAGGAGAATCCGTATAGGTGTTCGAGTGTTCGAACCCTAATGCGTGAGAAATGGTAAGGAAACGTTGTATTTACATATCTGCCACTGCGCAGGAGAATCCGTATAGGTGTTCGAGTGTTCGAACCCAAATGCGTAAGAAATGGTAAGGAAACGTTGTATTTACATATATGCCGCTGTGCAGGAGAATCCGTATAGGTGTTCGAGTGTTCGAACCCTAATGCGTGCGAAATGGTAAGAAAATGTCGTACTTACACATATGCCACTGTGCAGGAGAATCCGTATAGGTGTTCGAGTGTTCGAACCCTAATGCGTGAGAAATGATAAGGAAACGTTGTATTTACATATCTGCCACTCTGCTGGAGAATCCGTATAGGTGTTCGAGTGTTCGAACCCTAATGCGTGAGAAATGGTAAGTAAACACCGTATTTACATATCTGCCACTGTGCAGGAGAATCCGTATAGGTGTTCGAGTGTTCGAACCCTAATGCGTGAGAAATGGTAAGAAAATGCCGTATTTACATATCGGCCACTGTGCAGGAGAATCCGTATAGGTGTTCGAGTGTTCGAACCCTAATGCCTGAGAAATGGTAAGTAAACGCCGTATTTACATATCTGCCACTCTGCAGCAGAATCCGTCTAGGTGTTCGAGTGTTCGAACCCTAATGCGTGAGAAATGGTAAGGAAACGTTGTACTTACATATCTGCCACTGTGCTGGAGAATCCGTATAGGTGTTCGAGTGTTCGAACCCAAATTCGTGAGAAATGGTAAGTAAATGTCGTATTTACATATCTGCCACTGTGCAGGAGAATCCGTATAGGTGATCGAGTGTTCGAACCCTCATGAGTGAGAAATGGTAAGTAACGCCGAATTTACATATCTGCCACTGTGCAGGAAAATCCGTATAGGTGTTCGAGTGATCGAACCCTAATGCGTGTGAAATGATAAGGAATCGTTGTATTTACATATCTGCCACTGTGCAGGAGAATCCGTATAGGTGTTCGAGTGTTCGAACCCAAATGCGTGAGAAATGGTAAGGAAACGTTGTATTTACATATCTGCCACTCTGCTGGAGAATCCACATAGGTGTTCGAGTGTTCGAACCCTAATCCGTGAAAAATGGTAAGTAAACGCCGTATTTACATATCCGCCACTGTGCAGGAGAATCCGTATAGGTGTTCGAGTGTTCGAACCCTAATGCGTGAGAAATGGTAAGAAAATGCCGTATTTACATATCGGCCACTGTGCAAGAGAATCCGTATAGGTGTTCGAGTGTTCGAACCCTAATGCATGAGAAATGGTAAGTAAACGCCGTATTTACATATCTGCCACTCTGCAGCAGAATCCGTCTAGGTGTTCGAGTGTTCGAACCCTAATGCGTGAGAAATGGTAAGGAAACGTTGTATTTACATATCTGCCACTGTGCTGGAGAATCCGTATAGGTGTTCGAGTGTTCGAACCCAAATTCGTGAGAAATGGTAACTAAATGTCGTATTTACATATCTGCCACTGTGCAGGAGAATCCGTATAGGTGATCGAGTGTTCGAACCCTCATGAGTGAGAAATGGTAAGTAACGCTGAATTTACATATCTGCCACTGTGCAGGAGAATCCGTATAGGTGTTCGAGTGTTCGAACCCTAATGCGTGTGAATTGGTAAGGAATCGTTGTATTTACATATCTGCCACTGTGCAGGAGAATCCGTATAGGTGTTCGAGTGTTCGAACCCAAATGCGTGAGAAATGGTAAGGAAACGTTGTATTTACATATCTGCCACTCTGCTGGAGAATCTGCATAGGTGTTCGAGTGTTCGAACCCTAATCCGTGAAAAATGGTAAGTAAACGCCGTATTTACATATCCGCCACTGTGCAGGAGAATCCGTATAGGTGTTCGAGTGTTCGAACCCTAATGCGTGAGAAATGGTAAGAAAATGCCGTATTTACATATCGGCCACTGTGCAGGAGAATCCGTATAGGTGTTCGAGTGTTCGAACCCTAATGCATGAGAAATGGTAAGTAAGAGCCGTATTTACATATCTGCCACTCTGCAGCAGAATCCGTCTAGGTGTTCGAGTGTTCGAACCCTAATGCGTGAGAAATGGTAAGGAAACGTTGTATTTACATATCTGCCACTGTGCTGGAGAATCCGTATAGGTGTTCGAGTGTTCGAACCCAAATTCGTGAGAAATGGTAAGTAAATGTCGTATTTACATATCTGCCACTGTGCAGGAGAATCCGTATAGTTTATCGAGCGTTCGAACCCTAATGAGTGAGAAATGGTAAGTAACGCCGAATTTATATATCTGCCACTGTGCAGGAGAATCCGTATAGGTGTTCGAGTGTTCGAACCCTAATGCGTGAGAAATGGTAAGGAAACGTTGTATTTACATATCTGCCACTGTGCAGGAGAATCCGTATAGGTGTTCGAGTGTTCGAACCCAAATGCGTGAGAAATGGTAAGGAAACGTTGTATTTACATATATGCCGCTGTGCAGGAGAATCCGTATAGGTGTTCGAGTGTTCGAACCCTAATGCGTGCGAAATGGTAAGAAAATGTCGTACTTACACATCTGCCACTGTGCAGGAGAATCCGTATAGGTGTTCGAGTGTTCGAACCCTAATGCGTGAGAAATGATAAGGAAACGTTGTATTTACATATCTGCCACTCTGCTGGAGAATCCGTATAGGTGTTCGAGTGTTCGAACCCTAATCCGTGAGAAATGGTAAGTAAACACCGTATTTACATATCTGCCACTGTGCAGGAGAATCCGTATAGGTGTTCGAGTGTTCGAACCCTAATGCGTGAGAAATGGTAAGAAAATGCCGTATTTACATATCGGCCACTGTGCAGGAGAATCCGTATAGGTGTTCGAGTGTTCGAACCCCAATGCCTGAGAAATGGTAAGTAAACGCCGTATTTACATATCTGCCACTCTGCAGCAGAATCCGTCTAGGTGTTCGAGTGTTCGAACCCTAATGCGTGAGAAATGGTAAGGAAACGTTGTATTTACATATCTGCCACTGTGCTGGAGAATCCGTATAGGTGTTCGAGTGTTCGAACCCAAATTCGTGAGAAATGGTAAGTAAATGTCGTATTTACATATCTGCCACTGTGGAGGAGAATCCGTATAGGTGATCGAGTGTTCGAACCCTCATGAGTGAGAAATGGTAAGTAACGCCGAATTTACATATCTGCCACTGTGCAGGAGAATCCGTATAGGTGTTCGAGTGATCGAACCCTAATGCGTGTGAAATGGTAAGGAATCGTTGTATTTACATATCTGCCACTGTGCAGGAGAATCCGTATAGGTGTTCGAGTGTTCGAACCCAAATGCGTGAGAAATGGTAAGGAAACGTTGTATTTACATATCTGCCACTCTGCTGGAGAATCCGCATAGGTGTTCGAGTGTTCGAACCCTAATCCGTGAAAAATGGTAAGTAAACGCCGTATTTACATATCCGCCACTGTGCAGGAGAATCCGTATAGGTGTTCGAATGTTCGAACCCTAATGCGTGAGAAATGGTAAGAAAATGCCGTATTTACATATCGGCCACTGTGCAGGAGAATCCGTATAGGTGTTCGAGTGTTCGAACCCTAATGCATGAGAAATGGTAAGTAAGAGCCGTATTTACATATCTGCCACTCTGCAGCAGAATCCGTCTAGGTGTTCGAGTGTTCGAACCCTAATGCGTGAGAAATGGTAAGGAAACGTTGTATTTACATATCTGCCACTGTGCTGGAGAATCCGTATAGGTGTTCGAGTGTTCGAACCCAAATTCGTGAGAAATGGTAAGTAAATGTCGTATTTACATATCTGCCACTGTGCAGGAGAATCCGTATAGTTTATCGAGCGTTCGAACCCTAATGAGTGAGAAATGGTAAGTAACGCCGAATTTATATATCTGCCACTGTGCAGGAGAATCCGTATAGGTGTTCGAGTGTTCGAACCCTAATGCGTGAGAAATGGTAAGGAAACGTTGTATTTACATATCTGCCACTGCGCAGGAGAATCCGTATAGGTGTTCGAGTGTTCGAACCCAAATGCGTAAGAAATGGTAAGGAAACGTTGTATTTACATATATGCCGCTGTGCAGGAGAATCCGTATAGGTGTTCGAGTGTTCGAACCCTAATGCGTGCGAAATGGTAAGAAAATGTCGTACTTACACATATGCCACTGTGCAGGAGAATCCGTATAGGTGTTCGAGTGTTCGAACCCTAATGCGTGAGAAATGATAAGGAAACGTTGTATTTACATATCTGCCACTCTGCTGGAGAATCCGTATAGGTGTTCGAGTGTTCGAACCCTAATGCGTGAGAAATGGTAAGTAAACACCGTATTTACATATCTGCCACTGTGCAGGAGAATCCGTATAGGTGTTCGAGTGTTCGAACCCTAATGCGTGAGAAATGGTAAGAAAATGCCGTATTTACATATCGGCCACTGTGCAGGAGAATCCGTATAGGTGTTCGAGTGTTCGAACCCTAATGCCTGAGAAATGGTAAGTAAACGCCGTATTTACATATCTGCCACTCTGCAGCAGAATCCGTCTAGGTGTTCGAGTGTTCGAACCCTAATGCGTGAGAAATGGTAAGGAAACGTTGTACTTACATATCTGCCACTGTGCTGGAGAATCCGTATAGGTGTTCGAGTGTTCGAACCCAAATTCGTGAGAAATGGTAAGTAAATGTCGTATTTACATATCTGCCACTGTGCAGGAGAATCCGTATAGGTGATCGAGTGTTCGAACCCTCATGAGTGAGAAATGGTAAGTAACGCCGAATTTAAATATCTGCCACTGTGCAGGAAAATCCGTATAGGTGTTCGAGTGATCGAACCCTAATGCGTGTGAAATGATAAGGAATCGTTGTATTTACATATCTGCCACTGTGCAGGAGAATCCGTATAGGTGTTCGAGTGTTCGAACCCAAATGCGTGAGAAATGGTAAGGAAACGTTGTATTTACATATCTGCCACTCTGCTGGAGAATCCACATAGGTGTTCGAGTGTTCGAACCCTAATCCGTGAAAAATGGTAAGTAAACGCCGTATTTACATATCCGCCACTGTGCAGGAGAATCCGTATAGGTGTTCGAGTGTTCGAACCCTAATGCGTGAGAAATGGTAAGAAAATGCCGTATTTACATATCGGCCACTGTGCAAGAGAATCCGTATAGGTGTTCGAGTGTTCGAACCCTAATGCATGAGAAATGGTAAGTAAACGCCGTATTTACATATCTGCCACTCTGCAGCAGAATCCGTCTAGGTGTTCGAGTGTTCGAACCCTAATGCGTGAGAAATGGTAAGGAAACGTTGTATTTACATATCTGCCACTGTGCTGGAGAATCCGTATAGGTGTTCGAGTGTTCGAACCCAAATTCGTGAGAAATGGTAACTAAATGTCGTATTTACATATCTGCCACTGTGCAGGAGAATCCGTATAGGTGATCGAGTGTTCGAACCCTCATGAGTGAGAAATGGTAAGTAACGCTGAATTTACATATCTGCCACTGTGCAGGAGAATCCGTATAGGTGTTCGAGTGTTCGAACCCTAATGCGTGTGAATTGGTAAGGAATCGTTGTATTTACATATCTGCCACTGTGCAGGAGAATCCGTATAGGTGTTCGAGTGTTCGAACCCAAATGCGTGAGAAATGGTAAGGAAACGTTGTATTTACATATCTGCCACTCTGCTGGAGAATCTGCATAGGTGTTCGAGTGTTCGAACCCTAATCCGTGAAAAATGGTAAGTAAACGCCGTATTTACATATCCGCCACTGTGCAGGAGAATCCGTATAGGTGTTCGAGTGTTCGAACCCTAATGCGTGAGAAATGGTAAGAAAATGCCGTATTTACATATCGGCCACTGTGCAGGAGAATCCGTATAGGTGTTCGAGTGTTCGAACCCTAATGCATGAGAAATGGTAAGTAAGAGCCGTATTTACATATCTGCCACTCTGCAGCAGAATCCGTCTAGGTGTTCGAGTGTTCGAACCCTAATGCGTGAGAAATGGTAAGGAAACGTTGTATTTACATATCTGCCACTGTGCTGGAGAATCCGTATAGGTGTTCGAGTGTTCGAACCCAAATTCGTGAGAAATGGTAAGTAAATGTCGTATTTACATATCTGCCACTGTGCAGGAGAATCCGTATAGTTTATCGAGCGTTCGAACCCTAATGAGTGAGAAATGGTAAGTAACGCCGAATTTATATATCTGCCACTGTGCAGGAGAATCCGTATAGGTGTTCGAGTGTTCGAACCCTAATGCGTGAGAAATGGTAAGGAAACGTTGTATTTACATATCTGCCACTGTGCAGGAGAATCCGTATAGGTGTTCGAGTGTTCGAACCCAAATGCGTGAGAAATGGTAAGGAAACGTTGTATTTACATATATGCCGCTGTGCAGGAGAATCCGTATAGGTGTTCGAGTGTTCGAACCCTAATGCGTGCGAAATGGTAAGAAAATGTCGTACTTACACATCTGCCACTGTGCAGGAGAATCCGTATAGGTGTTCGAGTGTTCGAACCCTAATGCGTGAGAAATGATAAGGAAACGTTGTATTTACATATCTGCCACTCTGCTGGAGAATCCGTATAGGTGTTCGAGTGTTCGAACCCTAATGCGTGAGAAATGGTAAGTAAACACCGTATTTACATATCTGCCACTGTGCAGGAGAATCCGTATAGGTGTTCGAGTGTTCGAACCCTAATGCGTGAGAAATGGTAAGAAAATGCCGTATTTACATATCGGCCACTGTGCAGGAGAATCCGTATAGGTGTTCGAGTGTTCGAACCCTAATGCCTGAGAAATGGTAAGTAAACGCCGTATTTACATATCTGCCACTCTGCAGCAGAATCCGTCTAGGTGTTCGAGTGTTCGAACCCTAATGCGTGAGAAATGGTAAGGAAACGTTGTATTTACATATCTGCCACTGTGCTGGAGAATCCGTATAGGTGTTCGAGTGTTCGAACCCAAATTCGTGAGAAATGGTAAGTAAATGTCGTATTTACATATCTGCCACTGTGGAGGAGAATCCGTATAGGTGATCGAGTGTTCGAACCCTCATGAGTGAGAAATGGCAAGTAAGCGCCGTATTTACATATCTGCCACTGTGCAGGAGAATCCGTATAGGTGTTCGAGTGATCGAACCCTAATGCGTGTGAAATGGTAAGGAATCGTTGTATTTACATATCTGCCACTGTGCAGGAGAATCCGTATAGGTGTTCGAGTGTTCGAACCCAAATGCGTGAGAAATGGTAAGGAAACGTTGTATTTACATATCTGCCACTCTGCTGGAGAATCCGCATAGGTGTTCGAGTGTTCGAACCCTAATCCGTGAAAAATGGTAAGTAAACGCCGTATTTAAATATCCGCCACTGTGCAGGAGAATCCGTATAGGTGTTCGAATGTTCGAACCCTAATGCGTGAGAAATGGTAAGAAAATGCCGTATTTACATATCGGCCACTGTGCAGGAGAATCCGTATAGGTGTTCGAGTGTTCGAACCCTAATGCATGAGAAATGGTAAGTAAGAGCCGTATTTACATATCTGCCACTCTGCAGCAGAATCCGTCTAGGTGTTCGAGTGTTCGAACCCTAATGCGTGAGAAATGGTAAGGAAACGTTGTATTTACATATCTGCCACTGTGCTGGAGAATCCGTATAGGTGTTCGAGTGTTCGAACCCAAATTCGTGAGAAATGGTAAGTAAATGTCGTATTTACATATCTGCCACTGTGCAGGAGAATCCGTATAGTTTATCGAGCGTTCGAACCCTAATGAGTGAGAAATGGTAAGTAACGCCGAATTTATATATCTGCCACTGTGCAGGAGAATCCGTATAGGTGTTCGAGTGTTCGAACCCTAATGCGTGAGAAATGGTAAGGAAACGTTGTATTTACATATCTGCCACTGCGCAGGAGAATCCGTATAGGTGTTCGAGTGTTCGAACCCAAATGCGTAAGAAATGGTAAGGAAACGTTGTATTTACATATATGCCGCTGTGCAGGAGAATCCGTATAGGTGTTCGAGTGTTCGAACCCTAATGCGTGCGAAATGGTAAGAAAATGTCGTACTTACACATATGCCACTGTGCAGGAGAATCCGTATAGGTGTTCGAGTGTTCGAACCCTAATGCGTGAGAAATGATAAGGAAACGTTGTATTTACATATCTGCCACTCTGCTGGAGAATCCGTATAGGTGTTCGAGTGTTCGAACCCTAATGCGTGAGAAATGGTAAGTAAACACCGTATTTACATATCTGCCACTGTGCAGGAGAATCCGTATAGGTGTTCGAGTGTTCGAACCCTAATGCGTGAGAAATGGTTAGAAAATGCCGTATTTACATATCGGCCACTGTGCAGGAGAATCCGTATAGGTGTTCGAGTGTTCGAACCCTAATGCCTGAGAAATGGTAAGTAAACGCCGTATTTACATATCTGCCACTCTGCAGCAGAATCCGTCTAGGTGTTCGAGTGTTCGAACCCTAATGCGTGAGAAATGGTAAGGAAACGTTGTACTTACATATTTGCCACTGTGCTGGAGAATCCGTATAGGTGTTCGAGTGTTCGAACCCAAATTCGTGAGAAATGGTAAGTAAATGTCGTATTTACATATCTGCCACTGTGCAGGAGAATCCGTATAGGTGATCGAGTGTTCGAACCCTCATGAGTGAGAAATGGAAAGTAACGCCGAATTTACATATCTGCCACTGTGCAGGAAAATCCGTATAGGTGTTCGAGTGATCGAACCCTAATGCGTGTGAAATGATAAGGAATCGTTGTATTTACATATCTGCCACTGTGCAGGAGAATCCGTATAGGTGTTCGAGTGTTCGAACCCAAATGCGTGAGAAATGGTAAGGAAACGTTGTATTTACATATCTGCCACTCTGCTGGAGAATCCGCATAGGTGTTCGAGTGTTCGAACCCTAATCCGTGAAAAATGGTAAGTAAACGCCGTATTTACATATCCGCCACTGTGCAGGAGAATCCGTATAGGTGTTCGAGTGTTCGAACCCAAATGCGTGAGAAATGGTAAGAAAATGCCGTATTTACATATCGGCCACTGTGCAAGAGAATCCGTATAGGTGTTCGAGTGTTCGAACCCTAATGCATGAGAAATGGTAAGTAAACGCCGTATTTACATATCTGCCACTCTGCAGCAGAATCCGTCTAGGTGTTCGAGTGTTCGAACCCTAATGCGTGAGAAATGGTAAGGAAACGTTGTATTTACATATCTGCCACTGTGCTGGAGAATCCGTATAGGTGTTCGAGTGTTCGAACCCAAATTCGTGAGAAATGGTAACTAAATGTCGTATTTACATATCTGCCACTGTGCAGGAGAATCCGTATAGGTGATCGAGTGTTCGAACCCTCATGAGTGAGAAATGGTAAGTAACGCTGAATTTACATATCTGCCACTGTGCAGGAGAATCCGTGTAGGTGTTCGAGTGTTCGAACCCTAATGCGTGTGAATTGGTAAGGAATCGTTGTATTTACATATCTGCCACTGTGCAGGAGAATCCGTATAGGTGTTCGAGTGTTCGAACCCAAATGCGTGAGAAATGGTAAGGAAACGTTGTATTTACATATCTGCCACTCTGCTGGAGAATCTGCATAGGTGTTCGAGTGTTCGAACCCTAATCCGTGAAAAATGGTAAGTAAACGCCGTATTTACATATCCGCCACTGTGCAGGAGAATCCGTATAGGTGTTCGAGTGTTCGAACCCTAATGCGTGAGAAATGGTAAGAAAATGCCGTATTTACATATCGGCCACTGTGCAGGAGAATCCGTATAGGTGTTCGAGTGTTCGAACCCTAATGCATGAGAAATGGTAAGTAAGAGCCGTATTTACATATCTGCCACTCTGCAGCAGAATCCGTCTAGGTGTTCGAGTGTTCGAACCCAAATTCGTGAGAAATGGTAACTAAATGTCGTATTTACATATCTGCCACTGTGCAGGAGAATCCGTATAGGTGATCGAGTGTTCGAACCCTCATGAGTGAGAAATGGTAAGTAACGCTGAATTTACATATCTGCCACTGTGCAGGAGAATCCGTATAGGTGTTCGAGTGTTCGAACCCTAATGCGTGTGAATTGGTAAGGAATCGTTGTATTTACATATCTGCCACTGTGCAGGAGAATCCGTATAGGTGTTCGAGTGTTCGAACCCAAATGCGTGAGAAATGGTAAGGAAACGTTGTATTTACATATCTGCCACTCTGCTGGAGAATCTGCATAGGTGTTCGAGTGTTCGAACCCTAATCCGTGAAAAATGGTAAGTAAACGCCGTATTTACATATCCGCCACTGTGCAGGAGAATCCGTATAGGTGTTCGAGTGTTCGAACCCTAATGCGTGAGAAATGGTAAGAAAATGCCGTATTTACATATCGGCCACTGTGCAGGAGAATCCGTATAGGTGTTCGAGTGTTCGAACCCTAATGCATGAGAAATGGTAAGTAAGAGCCGTATTTACATATCTGCCACTCTGCAGCAGAATCCGTCTAGGTGTTCGAGTGTTCGAACCCTAATGCGTGAGAAATGGTAAGGAAACGTTGTATTTACATATCTGCCACTGTGCTGGAGAATCCGTATAGGTGTTCGAGTGTTCGAACCCAAATTCGTGAGAAATGGTAAGTAAATGTCGTATTTACATATCTGCCACTGTGCAGGAGAATCCGTATAGTTTATCGAGCGTTCGAACCCTAATGAGTGAGAAATGGTAAGTAACGCCGAATTTATATATCTGCCACTGTGCAGGAGAATCCGTATAGGTGTTCGAGTGTTCGAACCCTAATGCGTGAGAAATGGTAAGGAAACGTTGTATTTACATATCTGCCACTGTGCAGGAGAATCCGTATAGGTGTTCGAGTGTTCGAACCCAAATGCGTGAGAAATGGTAAGGAAACGTTGTATTTACATATATGCCGCTGTGCAGGAGAATCCGTATAGGTGTTCGAGTGTTCGAACCCTAATGCGTGCGAAATGGTAAGAAAATGTCGTACTTACACATCTGCCACTGTGCAGGAGAATCCGTATAGGTGTTCGAGTGTTCGAACCCTAATGCGTGAGAAATGATAAGGAAACGTTGTATTTACATATCTGCCACTCTGCTGGAGAATCCGTATAGGTGTTCGAGTGTTCGAACCCTAATGCGTGAGAAATGGTAAGTAAACACCGTATTTACATATCTGCCACTGTGCAGGAGAATCCGTATAGGTGTTCGAGTGTTCGAACCCTAATGCATGAGAAATGGTAAGTAAGCGCCGTATTTACATATCTGCCACTCTGCAGCAGAATCCGTCTAGGTGTTCGAGTGTTCGAACCCTAATGCGTGAGAAATGGTAAGGAAACGTTGTATTTACATATCTGCCACTCTGCTGGAGAATCCGCATAGGTGTTCGAGTGTTCGAACCCTAATCCGTGAAAAATGGTAAGTAAACGCCGTATTTACATATCCGCCACTGTGCAGGAGAATCCGTATAGGTGTTCGAGTGTTCGAACCCTAATGCGTGAGAAATGGCAAGAAAATGCCGTATTTACATATCGGCCACTGTGCAGGAGAATCCGTATAGGTGTTCGAGTGTTCGAACCCTAATGCATGAGAAATGGCAAGTAAGCGCCGTATTTACATATCTGCCACTCTGCAGCAGAATCCGTCTAGGTGTTCGAGTGTTCGAACCCTAATGCGTGAGAAATGGTAAGGAAACGTTGTATTTACATATCTGCCACTGTGCTGGAGAATCCGTATAGGTGTTCGAGTGTTCGAACCCAAATTCGTGAGAAATGGTAAGTAAATGTCGTATTTACATATCTGCCACTGTGCAGGAGAATCCGTATAGTTTATCGAGCGTTCGAAACCTAATGAGTGAGAAATGGTAAGTAACGCCGAATTTACATATCAGCCACTGTGCAGGAGAATCCGTATAGGTGTTCGAGTGTTCGAACCCTAATGCGTGAGAAATGGTAAGGAAACGTTGTATTTACATATCTGCCACTGTGCAGGAGAATCCGTATAGGTGTTCGAGTGTTCGAACCCAAATGCGTGAGAAATGGTAAGGAAACGTTGTATTTACATATCTGCCACTCTGCTGGAGAATCCGTATAGGTGTTCGAGTGTTCGAACCCTAATGCGTGAGAAATGGTAAGTAAACACCGTATTTACATATCTGCCACTGTGCAGGAGAATCCGTATAGGTGTTCGAGTGTTCGAACCCTAATGCGTGAGAAATGGTAAGTAAACACCGTATTTACATATCTGCCACTGTGCAGGAGAATCCGTATAGGTGTTCGAGTGTTCGAACCCTAATGCATGAGAAATGGTAAGTAAGCGCCGTATTTACATATCTGCCACTCTGCAGCAGAATCCGTCTAGGTGTTCGAGTGTTCGAACCCTAATGCGTGAGAAATGGTAAGGAAACGTTGTATTTACATATCTGCCACTCTGCTGGAGAATCCGCATAGGTGTTCGAGTGTTCGAACCCTAATGCGTGAGAAATGGTAAGTAAACACCGTATTTACATATCTGCCACTGTGCAGGAGAATCCGTATAGGTGTTCGAGTGTTCGAACCCTAATGCATGAGAAATGGTAAGTAAGCGCCGTATTTACATATCTGCCACTCTGCAGCAGAATCCGTCTAAGTGTTCGAGTGTTCGAACCCTAATGCGTGAGAAATGGTAAGGAAACGTTGTATTTACATATCTGCCACTCTGCTGGAGAATCCGCATAGGTGTTCGAGTGTTCGAACCCTAATCCGTGAAAAATGGTAAGTAAACGCCGTATTTACATATCCGCCACTGTGCAGGAGAATCCGTATAGGTGTTCGAGTGTTCGAACCCTAATGCGTGAGAAATGGCAAGAAAATGCCGTATTTACATATCGGCCACTGTGCAGGAGAATCCGTATAGGTGTTCGAGTGTTCGAACCCTAATGCATGAGAAATGGCAAGTAAGCGCCGTATTTACATATCTGCCACTCTGCAGCAGAATCCGTCTAGGTGTTCGAGTGTTCGAACCCTAATGCGTGAGAAATGGTAAGGAAACGTTGTATTTACATATCTGCCACTGTGCTGGAGAATCCGTATAGGTGTTCGAGTGTTCGAACCCAAATTCGTGAGAAATGGTAAGTAAATGTCGTATTTACATATCTGCCACTGTGCAGGAGAATCCGTATAGTTTATCGAGCGTTCGAAACCTAATGAATGAGAAATGGTAAGTAACGCCGAATTTACATATCAGCCACTGTGCAGGAGAATCCGTATAGGTGTTCGAGTGTTCGAACCCTAATGCGTGAGAAATGGTAAGGAAACGTTGTATTTACATATCTGCCACTGTGCAGGAGAATCCGTATAGGTGTTCGAGTGTTCGAACCCAAATGCGTGAGAAATGGTAAGGAAACGTTGTATTTACATATCTGCCACTCTGCTGGAGAATCCGTATAGGTGTTCGAGTGTTCGAACCCTAATGCGTGAGAAATGGTAAGTAAACACCGTATTTACATATCTGCCACTGTGCAGGAGAATCCGTATAGGTGTTCGAGTGTTCGAACCCTAATGCGTGAGAAATGGTAAGAAAATGCCGTATTTACATATCGGCCACTGTGCAGGAGAATCCGTATAGGTGTTCGAGTGTTCGAACCCTAATGCATGAGAAATGGTAAGTAAACGCCGTATTTACATATCTGCCACTCTGCAGCAGAATCCGTCTAGGTGTTCGAGTGTTCGAACCCTAATGCGTGAGAAATGGTAAGGAAACGTTATATTTACATATCTGCCACTGTGCTGGAGAATCCGTATAGGTGTTCGAGTGTTCGAACCCAAATTCGTGAGAAATGGTAAGTAAATGTCGTATTTACATATCTGCCACTGTGTAGGAGAATCCGTATAGTTTATCGAGCGTTCGAACCCTAATGAGTGAGAAATGGTAAGTAACGCCGAATTTACATATCTGCCACTGTGCAGGAGAATCCGTATAGGTGTTCGAGTGTTCGAACCCTAATGCGTGAGAAATGGTAAGGAAACGTTGTATTTACATATCTGCCACTGTGCAGGAGAATCCGTATAGGTGTTCGAGTGATCGAACCCTAATGCGTGAGAAATGGTAAGGAAACTTTGTACTTACATATCTGCCACTGTGCAGGAGAATCCGTATAGGTGTTCGAGTGTTCGAACCCTATTGCGTGAGAAATGGTAAGGAACGTTGTATTTACATATCTGCCACTCTGCTGGAGAATCCGTATAGGTGTTCGAGTGTTCAAACCCTAATGCGTGAGAAATGGTAAGTAAACACCGTATTTACATATCTGCCACTGTGCAGGAGAATCCGTATAGGTGTTCGAGTGTTCGAACCCTAATGCGTGAGAAATGGTAAGCAAACGTTGTATTTACATATATGCCGCTGTGCAGGAGAATCCGTATGGGTGTTCGAGTGTTCGAACGCTAATGCGTGAGAAATGGTAAGGAAACGTTGTATTTACATATCTGCCACTCTGCTGGAGAATCCGTATAGGTGTTCGGGTGTTCGAACCCTAATGCGTGAGAAATGGTAAGTAAACACCGTATTTACATATCTGCCACTGTGCAGGAGAATCCGTATAGGTGTTCGAGTGATCGAACCCTAATGCGTGAGAAATGGTAAGGAAACTTTGTACTTACATATCTGCCACTGTGCAGGAGAATCCGTATAGGTGTTCGAGTGTTCGAACCCTATTGCGTGAGAAATGGTAAGGAAACGTTGTATTTACATATCTGCCACTCTGCTGGAGAATCCGTATAGGTGTTCGAGTGTTCGAACCCTAATGCGTGAGAAATGGTAAGTAAACACCGTATTTACATATCTGCCACTGTGCAGGAGAATCCGTATAGGTGTTCGAGTGTTCGAACCCTAATGCGTGAGAAATGGTAAGCAAACGTTGTATTTACATATATGCCGCTGTGCAGGAGAATCCGTATAGGTGTTCGAGTGTTCGAACGCTAATGCGTGAGAAATGGTAAGGAAACGTTGTATTTACATATCTGCCACTCTGCTGGAGAATCCGTATAGGTGTTCGGGTGTTCGAACCCTAATGCGTGAGAAATGGTAAGTAAACACCGTATTTACATATCTGCCACTGTGCAGGAGAATCCGTATAGGTGTTCGAGTGTTCGAACCCTAATGCGTGAGAAATGGTAAGGAAACGTTGTATTTACATACATGCCGCTGTGCAGGAGAATCCGTATAGGTGTTCGAGTGTTCGAACCCTAATGCGCGAGAAATGGTAAGAAAATCTCGTATTTACACATCTGCCACTGTGCAGGAGAATCTGTATAGCTGTTCGAGTGTTCGAACCCTAATGCATGAGAAATGATAAGTAAATGCCGTATTTACATATCGGCCACTGTGCAGGAGAATCCGTATAGGTGTTCGAGTGTTCGAACCCTAATGCATGAGAAATGGTAAGTAAACGCCGTATTTACATATCTGCCACTCTGCAGCAGAATCCGTCTAGGTGTTCGAGTGTTCGAACCCTAATGCGTGAGAAATGGTAAGGAAACGTTGTATTTACATATCTGCCACTGTGCTGCAGAATCCGTATAGGTGTTCGAGTGTTCGAACCCAAATTCGTGAGAAATGGTAAGTAAATGTCGTATTTACATATCTGCCACTGTGCAGGAGAATCCGTATAGGTGATCAAGTGTTCGAACCCTAATGGGAGAGAAATGGTAAGTAACGCCGAATTTACATATCTGCCACTGTGTAGCAGAATCCGTATAGGTGTTCGAGTGTTCGAACCCTAATGCGTGAGAAATGGTAAGGAAACGTTGTATTTACATAGCTGCCACTGTGCAGGAGATTCCGTATAGGTGTTCGAGTGTTCGAACCCTAATGCGTGAGAAATGGTAAGAAAATGTCGTATTTACACATCTGCCACTGTGCAGGAGAATCCGTATAGGTGTTCGAGTGATCGAACCCTAATGCATGAGAAATGATAAGTAAATGCCGTATTTACATATCGGCCACTGTGCAGGAGAATCCGTATAGGTGTTCGAGTGTTCGAACCCTAATGCATGAGAAATGGTAAGTAAACGCCGTATTTACATAGCTGCCACTCTGTAGGAGAATCCGTATAGGTGTTCGAGTGTTCGAACCCTAATGCGTGTGAAATGGTAAGGAAACTTTGTATTTACATATCTGCCACTGTGCAGGAGAATCCGTATAGCTGTTCGAGTGTTCGAACCCTAATGCGTGAGAAATGGTAAGGAAACGTTGTATTTACATATCTGCCACTCTGTTGGGGAATTTGTATAGGTGTTCGGGTGTTCGAACCCTAATGCGTGAGAAATGGTAAGTAAACGCCGTATTTACATATCTGCCACTGTGCAGGAGAATCCGTATAGGTGTTCGAGTGTTCGAACACTAATGCGTGAGAAATGGTAAGGAAACGTTGTATTTACATATATGCCGCTGTGCAGGAGAATCCGTATAGGTGTTCGAGTGTTCGAACCCTAAAGCGTGAGAAATGGTAAGAAAATGTCGTATTTACACATCTGCCACTGTGCAGGAGAATCCGTATAGCTGTTCGAGTGTTCGAACCCTAATGCCTGAGAAATGATAAGTAAATGCCGTATTTACATATCGGCCACTTTGCAGTAGAATCCGTACAGGTGTTCGAGTGTTCGAACCCTGATGCATGAGAAATGGTAAGTAAACGCCGTATTTACATATCTGCCACTCTGCAGCAGAATCCGTATAGGTGTTCGAGTGTTCGAACCCTAATGCGTGAGAAATGGTAAGGAAACGTTGTATTTACATATCTGCCACTGTGCTGCAGAATCCGTATAGGTGTTCGAGTGTTCGAACCCAAATTCGTGAGAAATGGTTAGTAAATGTCGTATTTACATATCTTCCACTGTGCTGCAGAATCCGTATAGGTGTTCGAGTGTTCGAACCCTAATGCGTGAGAAAAGGATAAGTAAACGCCGTATTTACATATCTGCCGCTGTGCAGGAGAATCCATATAATTGTTCGAGTGTTCGAACCCTAATGCGTGAGAAATGGTAAGGAAACGTTGTATTTACATATCTGCCACTGTGCAGGAGAATCCGTATAGGTGTTCGAGTGTTCGAATCGTAATGCGTGAGAAATGGTAGGGAAACATTGTATTTACATATCTGCCACTCTGCTGGAGAATCCGTATAGGTGTTCGAGTGTTCTAACCCTAATGTGTGAGAAATGGTATATAAACGCCGTATTTACATATCTGCCACTCTGCAGGAGAATCCGTATAGGTGTTCGAGTGTTCGAATCCTAATGCGTGAGAAATGATTAGGAAACGTTGTATTTACATATATGCCGCTGTGTAGGAGAATCCGTATAGGTGTTCGAGTGTTTGAACCCTAATGCGTGAGAAATGGTAAGAAAATGTCGAATTTACACATCTGCCACTGTGCAGGAGAATCCGTATAGGTGTTCGAGTGTTCGAACCCTAATGCATGAGAAATCATAAGTAAATGCCGTATTTACATATCGGCCACTGTGCAGGAGAATCCGTATAAGTGTTCGGGTGTTCGAACCCTAATGCATGAGAAATGGTAAGTAAACGCCGTATTTACATATCTGCCACTCTGCAGCAGAATCCGTCTAGGTGTTCGACTGTTCGAACCCTAATGCGTGAGAAATGGTAAGGAAACGTTGTATTTACATATATGCTGATGTGCAGGAGAATCCGTATAGGTGTTCGAGTGTTCGAACCCTAATGCGTGAGAAATGGTAAGTAAACGTTGTATTTACATACATGCCGCTGTGCAGGAGAATCCGTATAGGTGTTCGAGTGTCCGAACCCTAATGCGCGAGAAATGGTAAGAAAATGTCGTATTTACACATCTGCCACTGTGCAGGAGAATCCGTATAGCTGTTCGAGTGTTCGAACCCTAATGCATGAGAAATGAGAAGTAAATGCCGTATTTACATATCGGCCACTGTGCAGGAGAATCCGTATAGGTGTTCGAGTGTTCGAACCCTAATGCATGAGAAATGGTAAGTAAACGCCGTATTTACATATCTGCCACTCTGCAGCAGAATCCGTCTAGGTGTTCGACTGTTCGAACCCTAATGCGTGAGAAATGGTAAGGAAACGTTGTATTTACATATCTGCCACTGTGCAGCAGAATCCGTATAGGTGTTCGAGTGTTCGAACCCAAATTCGTGAGAAATGGTAAGTAAATGTCGTATTTACATATCTGCCACTGTGCAGGAGAATCCGTATAGGTGATCGAGTGTTCGAATCCTAATGAGTGAGAAATGGTAAGTAACGCCGAATTTACATATCTGCCACTGTGCAGGAGAATCCGTATAGGTGTTCGAGTGTTCGAACCCTAATGTGTGAGAAATGGTAAGGAAACGTTGTATTTACATATCTGCCACTCTGCTGGAGAATCCGTATAGGTGTTCGGGTGTTCGAACCCTAATGCGTGAGAAATGGTAAGTAAACGCCGTATTTACATATCTGCCACTGTGCAGGAGAATCCGTATAGGTGTTCGAGTGTTCGAACCCTAATGCGTGAAAAATGGTAAGTAAACGCCGTATTTACATATCTGCCACTGTGTAGGAGAATCCGTATAGGTGTTCGAGTGTTCGAACCCTAATGCGTGAGAAATGGTAAGGAAACGTTGTATTTACATATATGCCGCTGTGCAGGAGAATCCGTATAGGTGTTCGAGTGTTCGAACCCTAATGCGTGAAAAATGGAAAGAAAATGTCGAATTTACACATCTGCCACTGTGCAGGAGAATCCGTATAGGTGTTCGAGTGTTCGAACCCTAATGCGTGAGAAATGGTAAGGAAACGTTGTGTTTACATATCTGCCACTGTGCTGGAGAATCCGTATTGGTGTTCGAGTGTTCGAACCCAAATTCGTGAGAAATGGTAAGTAAATGTCGTATTTACATATCTGCCACTGTGCAGGAAAATCCATATAGGTGATCCAGTGTTCGAACCCTAATGAGTGAGAAATGGTAAGTAACGCCGAATTTACATATCTGCCACTGTGCAGGAGAATCCGTATAGGTGTTCGAGTGTTCGAACCCTAATGCGTGAGAAATGGTAAGGAAACGTTGTATTTACATATCTGCCACTGTGCAGGAGAATCCGTATAGGTGTTCGAGTGTTCGAATCCTAATGCGTGAGAAATGGTAAGGAAACGTTGTATTTACATATCTGCCACTCTGCTGAAGAATCCGTATAGGTGTTCGAGTGTTCGAACCCTAATGTTTGAGAAATGGTAAGTAAACGCCGTATTTACATATCTGCCACTGTGCAGGAGAATCCGTATAGGTGGTCGACTGTTCGAACCCTAATGCGTGAGAAATGGTAAAGAAACGTTGTATTTACATATGTGCCACTGTGCAGGAGAATCCGTATAGGTGTTCGTGTGTTCGAACCCTAATGCGTGAGAAATGGTAAGGAAACGTTGTATTTACATATCTGCCACTCTGCTGGAGAATCCGTATAGGTGTTCGGGTGTTCGAACCCTAATGCGTGAGAAATGGTAAGTAAACGCCGTATTTAAATATCTGCCACTGTGCAGGAGAATCCGTTTAGGTGTGCTAGTGTTCGAACCCAAATGCGTGAGAAATGGTAAGGAAACGTTGTATTTACATATATGCCGCTGTGCAGGAGAATCCGTATAGGTGTTCGAGTGTTCGAACCCTAATGCGTGCGAAATGGTAAGAAAATGTCGTACTTACACATCTGCCACTGTGCAGGAGAATCCGTATAGGTGTTCGAGTGTTCGAACCCTAATGCGTGAGAAATGGTAAGGAAACTTTGTATTTACATATCTGCCACTGTGCAGGAGAATCCGTATAGGTGTTCGAGTGTTCGAACCCTAATGCGTGAGAAATGGTAAGGAAACGTTGTATTTATATATCTGCCACTCTGCTGGAGAATCCGCATAGGTGTTCGAGTGTTCGAACCCTAAAGCGTCAAAAATGGTAAGTAAACGCCGTATTTACATATCTGCCACTGTGCAGGAGAATCCGTATAGGTGTTCGAGTGTTCGAACCCAAATGCGTGAGAAATGGTAAGGAAACGTTTTATTTACATATATGCCGCTGTGCAGGAGAATCCGTATAGGTGTTCGAGTGTTCGAACCCCAATGCGTGAGAAATGGTAAGAAAATGTCGTATTTACACATCTGCCACTGTGCAGGAGAATCCGTATAGCTGTTCGAGTGTTCGAACCCTAATGCATGAGAAATGGTAAGGAAACGTTGTATTTACATATCTGCCACTCTGCTGGAGAATCCGCATAGGTGTTCGAGTGTTCGAACCCTAATGCGTGAAAAATGGTAAGTAAACGCCGTATTTACATATCTGCCACTGTGCAGGAGAATCCGTATAGGTGTTCGAGTGTTCGAACCCTAATGCGTGAGAAATGGTAAGAAAATGCCGTATTTACATATCGGCCACTGTGCAGGAGAATCCGTATAGGTGTTCGAGTGTTCGAATCCTAATGCATGAGAAATGGTAAGTAAACGCCGTATTTACATATCTGCCACTCTGCAGCAGAATCCGTCTAGGTGTTCGAGTGTTCGAACCCTAATGCGTGAGAAATGGTAAGGAAACGTTGTATTTACATATCTGCCACTGTGCTGGAGAATCCGTATAGGTGTTCGAGTGTTCGAACCCTAATGCGTGAGAAATGGTAAGTAACGCCGAATTTACATATCTGCCACTGTGCAGGAGAATCCGTATAGGTGTTCGAGTGTTCGAACCCTAATGTGTGAGAAATGGTAAGGAATCGTTGTATTTACATATCTGCCACTATGCAGGAGAATCCGTATAGGTGTTCCAGTGTTCGAACCCTAATGCGTGAGAAATGGTAAGTAAACGTTGTATTTACATATCTGCCACTCTGTTGGAGAATCCGCATAGGTGTTCGAGTGTTCGAACCCTAATGCGTGAAAAATGGTAAGTAAACGCCGTATTTACATATCTGCCACTGTGCATGAGAATCCGTATAGGTGTTCGAGTGTTCGAACCCTAATGCGTGAGAAATAGTAAGGAAACGTTGCATTTACATATATGCCGCTGTGCAGGAGAATCCGTATAGGTGTTCGAGTGTTTGAACCCTAATGCGTGAGAAATGGTAAGAAAATGTCGAATTTACACATCTGCCACTGTGCAGGAGAATCCGTATAGGTGTTCGAGTGTTCGAACCCTAATGCGTGAGAAATGATAAGTAAATGCCGTATTTACATATCGGCCACTGTGCAGGAGAATCCGTATAAGTGTTCGGGTGTTCGAACCCTAATGCGTGAGAAATGGTAAGGAAACGTTGTATTTACATATCTGCCAATGTGCAGGAGAATCCGTATAGGTGTTCGAATGTTCGAACCCTAATGCGTGAGAAATGGTAAGGAAACGTTGTATTTACATATATGCCGACGTGCAGGAGAATCCGTATAGGTGTTCGAGTGTTCGAACCCTAATGCGTGAGAAATGGTAAGTAAATGTCGTATTTACATATCTGCCACTGTGTAGGAGAATCCATATAGGTGGTCGACTGTTCGAACCCTAATGCGTGAGCAATGGTAAAGAAACGTTGTATTTACATATGTGCCACTGTGCAGGAGAATCCGTAGAGGTGTTCGAGTGTTCGAACCCTAATGCGTGAGAAATGGTAAGGAAACGTTGTATTTACATATCTGCCACTCTGCTGGAGAATCCGTATAGGTGTTGGGGTGTTCGATCCCAAATGCGTGAGAAATGGTAAGTAAACGCCGTATTTACATATCTGCCACTGTGCAGGAGAATCCGTATAGGTGTTCGAGTGTTCGAACCCAAATGCGTGAGAAATGGTAAGGAAACGTTGTATTTACAAATATGCCGCTGTGCAGGAGAATCCGTATATGTGTTCGAGTGTTCGAACCCTAATGTGCGCGAAATGGTAAGAAAATGTCGTACTTACACATCTGCCACTGTGCAGGAGAATCCATATAGGTGTTCGAGTGTTCGAACCCTAATGCGTGAGAAATGGTAAGGAAACTTTGTACTTACATATCTGCCACTGTGCAGGAGAATCCGTATAGGTGTTCGAGTGTTCGAACCCTGTTGCGTGAGAAATGGTAAGGAAACGTTGTATTTACATATCTGCCACTCTGCTGGAGAATCCGTATAGGTGTTCGAGTGTTCGAACCCTAATGCGTGAGAAATGGTAAGTAAACACCGTATTTACATATCTGCCACTGTGCAGGAGAATCCGTATAGGTGTTCGAGTGTTCGAACCCTAATGCGTGAGAAATGGTAAGCAAACATTGTATTTACATATATGCCGCTGTGCAGGAGAATCCGTATAGGTGTTCGAGCGTTCGAACGCTAATGCGTGAGAAATGGTAAGGAAACGTTGTATTTACATATCTGCCACTCTGCTGGAGAATCCGTATAGGTGTTCGGGTGTTCGAACCCTAATGCGTGAGAAATGGTAAGTAAACGCCGTATTTACATATCTGCCACTGTGCAGGAGAATCCGTATAGGTGTTCGAGTGTTCGAACCCTAATGCGTGAGAAATGGTAAGGAAACGTTGTATTTACATACATGCCGCTGTGCAGGAGAATCCGTATAGGTGTTCGAGTGTTCGAACCCAAATTCGTGAGAAATGGTAAGTAAATGTCGTATTTACATATCTGCCACTGTGCAGGAGAATCCGTATAGGTGATCGAGTGTTCGAACCCTAATGAGTGAGAAATGGTAAGTAACGCCGAATTTACATATCTGCCACTGTGGAAGAGAATCTGTATCGGTGTTCGAGTGCTCGAACCCTAATGCGTGAGAAATTGTAAGGAAACGTTGTATTTACATATCTGCCACTGTGCAGGAGAATCCGTATAGTTGTTCGAGTGTTCGAACCCTAATGCGTGAGAAATGGTAAGGAAACGTTGTATTTACATATCTGCCACTCTGCTGGAGAATCCGCATAGGTGTTCGAGTGTTCGAACCCTAATGCGTGAAAAATGGTAAGTAAACGCCGTATTTACATATCTGCCACTGTGCAGGAGAATCCGTATAGGTGTTCGAGTGTTCGAACCCAAATGCGTGAGAAATCGTAAGGAAACGTTGTATTTACATATATGCCGCTGTGCAGGAGAATCCGTATAGGTGTTCGAGTGTTCGAACCCTAATGCGTGAGAAATGGTAAGAAAATGTCGTATTTACACATCTGCCACTATGCAAGAGAATCCGTATAGCTGTTCGAGTGTTCGAACCCTGATGCATGAGAAATGGTAAGGAAACGTTGTATTTTCATATCTGCCAGTCTGCTGGAGAATCCGCATAGGTGTTCGAGTGTTCGAACCCTAATGCGTGAAAAATGGTAAGTAAACGCCGTATTTACATATCTGCCACTGTGCAGGAGAATCCGTATCGGTGTTCGAGTGTTCGAACCCTAATGCGTGAGAAATGGTAAGAAAATGCCGTATTTACATATCGGCCACTGTGCAGGAGAATCCATATAGGTGTTCGAGTGTTCGAACCCTAATGCATGAGAAATGGTAAGTAAACGCCGTATTTACATATCTGCCACTCTGCAGCAGAATCCGTCTAGGTGTTCGAGTGTTCGAACCCTAATGCGTGAGAAATGGTAAGGAAACGTTGTATTTACATATCTGCCACTGTGCTGGAGAATCCGTATAGGTGTTCGAGTGTTCGATCCCAAATTCGTGAGAAATGGTAAGTAAATATCGTATTTACATATCTGCCACTGTGCAGGAGAATCCGTATAGGTGATCGAGTGTTCGAACCCTAATGAGTGAGAAATGGTAAGTAACGCCGAATTTACATATCTGCCACTGTGCAGGAGAATCCGTATAGGTGTTCGAGTGTTCGAACCCTAATGCGTGAGAAATGGTAAGGAATCGTTGTATTTACATATCTGCCACTGTGCAGGAGAATCCGTATAGGTGTTCGAGTGTTCGAACCCTAATGCGTGAGAAATGGTAAGGAAACGTTGTATTTACATATCTGCCACTCTGCTGGAGAATCCGCATAGGTGTTCGAGTGTTCGAACCCTAATGCGTGAAAAATGGTAAGTAAACGCCGTGTTTACATACCTGCCACTGTGCAGGAGAATCCGTATAGGTGTTCGAGTGTTCGAACCCTAATGCGTGAGAAATGGTAAGAAAATGCCGTATTTACATATCGGCCACTGTGCAGGAGAATCCGTATAGGTGTTCGAGTGTTCGAACCCTAATGCATGAGAAATGGTAAGTAAGCGCCGTATTTACATATCTGCCACTCTGCAGCAGAATCCGTCTAGGTGTTCGAGTGTTCGAACCCTAATGCGTGAGAAATGGTAAGGAAACGTTGTATTTACATATCTGCCACTGTGCTGGAGAATCCGTATAGGTGTTCGAGTGTTCGAACCCAAATTCGTGAGAAATGGTAAGTAAATGTCGTACTTACATATCTGCCACTGTGCAGGAGAATCTGTATAGTTTATCGAGTGTTCGAACCCTAATGAGTGAGAAATGGTAAGTAACGCCGAATTTACATATCTGCCACTGTGCAGGAGAATCCGTGTAGGTGTTCGAGTGTTCGAACCCTAATGCGTGAGAAATGGTAAGGAAACGTTGTATTTACATATCTGCCACTGTGCAGGAGATTCCGTATAGGTGTTCGAGTGTTCGAACCCTAATGCGTGAGAAATGGTAAGGAAACATTGTATTTACATATCTGCCACTCTGCTGGAGAATCCGCATAGGTGTTCGAGTGTTCGAACCCTAATGCGTGAAAAATGGTAAGTAAACGCCGTATTCACATATCTACGACTGTGCAGGAGAATCCGTATAGGTGTTGGAGTGTTCGAACCCAAATACATGCGAAATGGTAAGGAAACGTTGTATTTACATATATGCCGCTGTGCAGGAGAATCCGTATAGGTGTTCGAGTGTTCGAACCCTAATGCGTGAGAAATGGTAAGAAAATGTCGTATTTACACATCTGCCACTGTGCAAGAGAATCCGTATAGCTGTTCGAGTGTTCGAACCCTAATGCATGAGAAATGGTAAGGAAACGTTGTGCCACTCTGCTGGAGAATCCGCATAGGTGTTCGAGTGTTCGAACCCTAATGCGTGAAAAATGGTAAGTAAACGCCGTATTTACATATCTGCCACTGTGCAGAAGAATCCGTATAGGTGTTCGAGTGTTCGAACCCTAATGCGTGAGAAATGGTAAGAAAATGCCGTATTTACATATCGGCCACTGTGCAGGAGAATCCGTATAGGTGTTCGAGTGTTCGAACCCTAATGCATGAGAAATGGTAAGTAAACGCCGTATTTACATATCTGCCACTCTGCAGCAGAATCCGTCTAGGTGTTCGAGTGTTCGAACCCTAATGCGTGAGAAATGGTAAGGAAACGTTGTATTTACATATCTGCCACTGTGCTGGAGAATCCGTATAGGTGTTCGAGTGTTCGAACCCAACTTCGTGAGAAATGGTAAGTAAATGTCGTATTTACATATCTGCCACTGTGCAGGAGAATCCGTATAGGTGATCGAGTGTTCGAACCCTCATGAGTGAGAAATGGTAAGTAACGCCGAATTTACATATCTGCCACTGTGCAGGAGAATCCGTATAGGTGTTCGAGTGTTCGAACCCTAATGCGTGTGAAATGGTAAGGAATCGTTGTATTTACATATCTGCCACTATGCAGGAGAATCCGTATAGGTGTTCGAGTGTTCGAACCCAAATGCGTGAGAAATGGTAAGGAAACGTTGTATTTACATATCTGCCACTATGCTGGAGAATCCGCATAGGTGTTCGAGTGTTCGAACCCTAATCCGTGAAAAATGGTAAGTAAACGCCGTATTTACATATCCGCCACTGTGCAGGAGAATCCGTATAGGTGTTCGAGTGTTCGAACCCTAATGGGGGAGAAATGGTAAGAAAATGCCGTATTTACATATCGGCCACTGTGTAGGAGAATCCGTATAGGTGTTCGAGTGTTCGAACCCTAATGCATGAGAAATGGTAAGTAAGCGCCGTATTTACATATCTGCCACTCTGCAGCAGAATCCGTCTAGGTGTTCGAGTGTTCGAACCCTAATGCGTGAGAAATGGTAAGGAAACGTTGTATTTACATATCTGCCACTGTGCTGGAGAATCCGTATAGGTGTTCGAGTGTTCGAACCCAAATTCGTGAGAAACGGTAAGTAAATGTCGTATTTACATATCTGCCACTGTGCAGGAGAATCCGTATAGTTTATCGAGCGTTCGAACCCTAATGAGTGAGAAATGGTAAGTAACGCCGAATTTACATATCTGCCACTGTGCAGGAGAATCCGTATAGGTGTTCGAGTGTTCGAACCCTAATGCGTGAGAAATGGTAAGGAAACGTTGTATTGACATATCTGCCACTGTGCAGGGGAATCCGTATAGGTGTTCGAGTGTTCGAACCCAAATGCGTGAGAAATGGTAAGGAAACGTTGTATTTACATATATGCCGCTGTGCAGGAGAATCCGTA
The DNA here is from genome assembly GCA_036172215.1 of Camellia granthamiana. NCBI lineage: Eukaryota > Viridiplantae > Streptophyta > Magnoliopsida > Ericales > Theaceae > Camellia > Camellia granthamiana. Next base: position 59,744 of record JAXFYN010000814.1, on the reverse strand, counting down.
TAGGTGTTCGAGTGATCGAACCCTAATGCGTGCGAAATGGTAAGAAAATGTCGTGCTTACACATCTGCCACTGTGCAGGAGAATCCGTATAGGTGTTCGAGTGTTCGAACCCTAATGCGTGAGAAATGATAAGGAAACGTTGTATTTACATATCTGCCACTCTGCTGGAGAATCCGTATAGGTGTTCGAGTGTTCGAACCCTAATGCGTGAGAAATGGTAAGTAAACACCGTATTTACATATCTGCCACTGTGCAGGAGAATCCGTATAGGTGTTCGAGTGTTCGAACCCTAATGCGTGAGAAATGGTAAGAAAATGCCGTATTTACATATCGGCCACTGTGCAGGAGAATCCGTATAGGTGTTCGAGTGTTCGAACCCTAATGCATGAGAAATGGTAAGTAAACGACGTATTTACATATCTGCCACTCTGCAGCAGAATCCGTCTAGGTGTTCGAGTGTTCGAACCCTAATGCGTGAGAAATGGTAAGGAAACGTTGTATTTACATATCTGCCACTGTGCTGGAGAATCCGTATAGGTGTTCGAGTGTTCGAACCCAAATTCGTGAGAAATGGTAAGTAAATGTCGTATTTACATATCTGCCACTGTGCAGGAGAATCCGTATAGTTTATCGTGCGTTCGAACCCTAATGAGTGAGAAATGGTAAGTAACGCCGAATTTACATATCTGCCACTGTGCAGGAGAATCCGTATAGGTGTTCGAGTGTTCGAACCCTAATGCGTGAGAAATGGTAAGGAAACGTTGTATTTACATATCTGCCACTGTGCAGGAGAATCCGTATAGGTGTTCGAGTGTTCGAACCCTAATGCGTGAGAAATGGTAAGGTAACTTTGTACTTACATATCTGCCACTGTGCAGGAGAATCCGTATAGGTGTTCAAGTGTTCGAACCCTATTGCGTGAGAAATGGTAAGGAAACGTTGTATTTACATATCTGCCACTCTGCTGGAGAATCCGTATAGGTGTTCGAGTGTTCGAACCCTAATGCGTGAGAAATGGTAAGTAAACACCGTATTTACATATCTGCCACTGTGCAGGAGAATCCGTATAGGTGTTCGAGTGTTCGAACCCTAATGCGTGAGAAATGGTAAGCAAACGTTGTATTTACATATATGCCGCTGTGCAGGAGAATCCGTATAGGTGTTCGAGTGTTCGAACGCTGATGCGTGAGAAATGGTAAGGAAACGTTGTATTTACATATCTGCCACTCTGCTGGAGAATCCGTATAGGTGTTCGGGTGTTCGAACCCTAATGCGTGAGAAATGGTAAGTAAACGCCGTATTTACATATCTGCCACTGTGCAGGAGAATCCGTATAGGTGTTCGAGTGTTCGAACCCTAATGCGTGAGAAATGGTAAGGAAACGTTGTATTTACATACATGCCGCTGTGCAGGAGAATCCGTATAGGTGTTCGAGTGTTCCAACCCAAATTCGTGAGAAATGGTAAGTAAATGTCGTATTTACATATCTGCCACTGTGCAGGAGAATCCGTATAGGTGATCGAGTGTTCGAACCCTAGTGAGTGTGAAATGGTAAGTAACGCCGAATTTACATATCTGCCACTGTGCAGGAGAATCCGTATAGGTGTTCGGGTGTTCGAACCCTAATGCATCAGAAATTGTAAGGAAACGTTGTATTTACATATCTGCCACTGTGCAGGAGAATCCGTATAGTTGTTCGAGTGTTCGAACCCAAATGCGTGAGAAATGGTAAGGAAACGTTGTATTTACATATATGCCGCTGTGCAGGACAATCCGTATAGGTGTTCGAGTGTTCGAACCCTAATGCGTGAGAAATGGTAAGAAAATGTCGTATTTACACATCTGCCACTGTGCAAGAGAATCCGTATAGCTGTTCGAGTGTTCGAACCCTGATGCATGAGAAATGGTAAGGAAACGTTGTATTTACATATCTGCCACTCTGCTGGAGAATCCGCATATGTGTTCGAGTGTTCGAACCCTAATGCGTGAAAAATGGTAAGTAAACGCCGTATTTACATATCTGCCACTGTGCAGGAGAATCCGTATAGGTGTTCGAGTGTTCGAACCCTAATGCATGAGAAATGGTAAGTAAACGCCGTATTTACATATCTGCCACTCTGCAGCAGAATCCGTCTAGGTGTTCGAGTGTTCGAACCCTAATGCGTGAGAAATGGTAAGGAAACGTTGTATTTACATATCTGCCACTGTGCTGGAGAATCCGTATAGGTGTTCGGTTGTTCGAACCCAAATTCGTGAGAAATGGTAAGTAAATGTCGTATTTACATATCTGCCACTGTGCAGGAGAATCCGTATAGTTTATCGTGCGTTCGAACCCTAATGAGTGAGAAATGGTAAGTAACGCCGAATTTACATATCTGCCACTGTGCAGGAGAATCCGTATAGGTGTTCGAGTGTTCGAACCCTAATGCGTGAGAAATGGTAAGGAAACGTTGTATTTACATATCTGCCACTGTGCAGGAGAATCCGTATAGGTGTTCGAGTGTTCGAACCCTAATGCGTGAGAAATGGTAAGGAAACTTTGTACTTACATATCTGCCACTGTGCAGGAGAATCCATATAGGTGTTCGAGTGTTCGAACCCTATTGCGTGAGAAATGGTAAGGAAACGTTGTATTTACATATCTGCCACTCTGCTGGAGAATCCGTATAGGTGTTCGAGTGTTCGAACCCTAATGCGTGAGAAATGGTAAGTAAACACCGTATTTACATATCTGCCACTGTGCAGGAGAATCCGTATAGGTGTTCGAGTGTTCGAACCCTAATGCGTGAGAAATGGTAAGCAAACGTTGTATTTACATATATGCCGCTGTGCAGGAGAATCCGTATAGGTGTTCGAGTGTTCGAACGCTAATGCGTGAGAAATGGTAAGGAAACGTTGTATTTACATATCTGCCACTCTGCTGGAGAATCCGTATAGGTGTTCGGGTGTTCGAACCCTAATGCGTGAGAAATGGTAAGTAAACGCCGTATTTACATATCTGCCACTGTGCAGGAGAATCCGTATAGGTGTTCGAGTGTTCGAACCCTAATGCGTGAGAAATGGTAAGGAAACGTTGTATTTACATACATGCCGCTGTGCAGGAGAATCCGTATCGGTGTTCGAGTGTTCCAACCCAAATTCGTGAGAAATGGTAAGTAAATGTCGTATTTACATATCTGCCACTGTGCAGGAGAATCCGTATAGGTGATCGAGTGTTCGAACCCTAATGAGTGTGAAATGGTAAGTAACGCCGAATTTACATATCTGCCACTGTGCAGGAGAATCCGTATAGGTGTTCGAGTGTTCGAACCCTAATGCGTCAGAAATTGTAAGGAAACGTTGTATTTACATATCTGCCACTGTGCAGGAGAATCCGTATAGTTGTTCGAGTGTTCGAACCCTAATGCGTGAGAAATGGTAAGGAAACGTTGTATTTACATATCTGCCACTCTGCTGGAGAATCCGCATAGGTGTTCGAGTGTTCGAACCCTAATGCGTGAAAAATGGTAAGTAAACGCCGTATTTACATATCTGCCACTGTGCAGGAGAATCCGTATAGGTGTTCGAGTGTTCGAACCCAAATGCGTGAGAAATGGTAAGGAAACGTTGTATTTACATATATGCCGCTGTGCAGGAGAATCCGTATAGGTGTTCGAGTGTTCGAACCCTAATGCGTGAGAAATGGTAAGAAAATGTCGTATTTACACATCTGCCACTGTGCAAGAGAATCCGTATAGCTGTTCGAGTGTTCGAACCCTGATGCATGAGAAATGGTAAGGAAACGTTGTATTTACATATCTGCCACTCTGCTGGAGAATCCGCATATGTGTTCGAGTGTTCGAACCCTAATGCGTGAAAAATGGTAAGTAAACGCCGTATTTACATATCTGCCACTGTGCAGGAGAATCCGTATAGGTGTTCGAGTGTTCGAACCCTAATGCATGAGAAATGGTAAGTAAACGCCGTATTTACATATCTGCCACTCTGCAGCAGAATCCGTCTAGGTGTTCGAGTGTTCGAACCCTAATGCGTGAGAAATGGTAAGGAAACGTTGTATTTACATATCTGCCACTGTGCTGGAGAATCCGTATAGGTGTTCGAGTGTTCGAACCCAAATTCGTGAGAAATGGTAAGTAAATGTCGTATTTACATATCTGCCACTATGCAGGAGAATCCGTATAGGTGATCGAGTGTTCGAACCCTCATGAGTGAGAAATGGTAAGTAACGCCGAATTTACATATCTGTCACTGTGCAGGAGAATCCGTATAGGTGTTCGAGTGTTCGAACCCAAATGCGTGAGAAATGGTAAGGAAACGTTGTATTTACATATATGCCGCTGTGCAGGAGAATCCGTATAGGTGTTCGAGTGTTCGAACCCTAATGCGTGAGAAATGGTAAGAAAATGTCGTATTTACACATCTGCCACTGTGCAAGAGAATCCGTATAGCTGTTCGAGTGTTCGAACCCTGATGCATGAGAAATGGTAAGGAAACGTTGTATTTACATATCTGCCACTCTGCTGGAGAATCCGCATATGTGTTCGAGTGTTCGAACCCTAATGCGTGAAAAATGGTAAGTAAACGCCGTATTTACATATCTGCCACTGTGCAGGAGAATCCGTATAGGTGCTCGAGTGTTCGAACCCTAATGCATGAGAAATGGTAAGTAAACGCCGTATTTACATATCTGCCACTCTGCAGCAGAATCCGTCTAGGTGTTCGAGTGTTCGAACCCTAATGCGTGAGAAATGGTAAGGAAACGTTGTATTTACATATCTGCCACTGTGCTGGAGAATCCGTATAGGTGTTCGAGTGTTCGAACCCAAATTCGTGAGAAATGGTAAGTAAATGTCGTATTTACATATCTGCCACTATGCAGGAGAATCCGTATAGGTGATCGAGTGTTCGAACCCTCATGAGTGAGAAATGGTAAGTAACGCCGAATTTACATATCTGTCACTGTGCAGGAGAATCCGTATAGGTGTTCGAGTGTTCGAACCCTAATGCGTGTGAAATGGTAAGGAATCGTTGTATTTACATATCTGCCACTGTGCAGGAGAATCCGTATAGGTGTTCGAGTGTTCGAACCCAAATGCGTGAGAAATGGTAAGGAAACGTTGTATTTACATATCTGCCACTCTGCTGGAGAAGCCGCATAGGTGTTCGAGTGTTCGAACCCAAATTCGTGAGAAATGGTAAGTAAATGTCGTATTTACATATCTGCCACTATGCAGGAGAATCCGTATAGGTGATCGAGTGTTCGAACCCTCATGAGTGAGAAATGGTAAGTAACGCCGAATTTACATATCTGTCACTGTGCAGGAGAATCTGTATAGGTGTTCGAGTGTTCGAACCCTAATGCGTGAGAAATGGTAAGGAAACGTTGTATTTACATACATGCCGCTGTGCAGGAGAATCCGTATAGGTGTTCGAGTGTTCCAACCCAAATTCGTGAGAAATGGTAAGTAAATGTCGTATTTACATATCTGCCACTGTGCAGGAGAATCCGTATAGGTGATCGAGTGTTCGAACCCTAGTGAGTGTGAAATGGTAAGTAACGCCGAATTTACATATCTGCCACTGTGCAGGAGAATCCGTATAGGTGTTCGGGTGTTCGAACCCTAATGCATCAGAAATTGTAAGGAAACGTTGTATTTACATATCTGCCACTGTGCAGGAGAATCCGTATAGTTGTTCGAGTGTTCGAACCCTAATGCGTGAGAAATGGTAAGGAAACGTTGTATTTACATATCTGCCACTCTGCTGGAGAATCCGCATAGGTGTTCGAGTGTTCGAACCCTAATGCGTGAAAAATGGTAAGTAAACGCCGTATTTACATATCTGCCACTGTGCAGGAGAATCCGTATAGGTGTTCGAGTGTTCGAACCCAAATGCGTGAGAAATGGTAAGGAAACGTTGTATTTACATATATGCCGCTGTGCAGGACAATCCGTATAGGTGTTCGAGTGTTCGAACCCTAATGCGTGAGAAATGGTAAGAAAATGTCGTATTTACACATCTGCCACTGTGCAAGAGAATCCGTATAGCTGTTCGAGTGTTCGAACCCTGATGCATGAGAAATGGTAAGGAAACGTTGTATTTACATATCTGCCACTCTGCTGGAGAATCCGCATATGTGTTCGAGTGTTCGAACCCTAATGCGTGAAAAATGGTAAGTAAACGCCGTATTTACATATCTGCCACTGTGCAGGAGAATCCGTATAGGTGTTCGAGTGTTCGAACCCTAATGCATGAGAAATGGTAAGTAAACGCCGTATTTACATATCTGCCACTCTGCAGCAGAATCCGTCTAGGTGTTCGAGTGTTCGAACCCTAATGCGTGAGAAATGGTAAGGAAACGTTGTATTTACATATCTGCCACTGTGCTGGAGAATCCGTATAGGTGTTCGGTTGTTCGAACCCAAATTCGTGAGAAATGGTAAGTAAATGTCGTATTTACATATCTGCCACTGTGCAGGAGAATCCGTATAGTTTATCGTGCGTTCGAACCCTAATGAGTGAGAAATGGTAAGTAACGCCGAATTTACATATCTGCCACTGTGCAGGAGAATCCGTATAGGTGTTCGAGTGTTCGAACCCTAATGCGTGAGAAATGGTAAGGAAACGTTGTATTTACATATCTGCCACTGTGCAGGAGAATCCGTATAGGTGTTCGAGTGTTCGAACCCTAATGCGTGAGAAATGGTAAGGAAACTTTGTACTTACATATCTGCCACTGTGCAGGAGAATCCATATAGGTGTTCGAGTGTTCGAACCCTATTGCGTGAGAAATGGTAAGGAAACGTTGTATTTACATATCTGCCACTCTGCTGGAGAATCCGTATAGGTGTTCGAGTGTTCGAACCCTAATGCGTGAGAAATGGTAAGTAAACACCGTATTTACATATCTGCCACTGTGCAGGAGAATCCGTATAGGTGTTCGAGTGTTCGAACCCTAATGCGTGAGAAATGGTAAGCAAACGTTGTATTTACATATATGCCGCTGTGCAGGAGAATCCGTATAGGTGTTCGAGTGTTCGAACGCTAATGCGTGAGAAATGGTAAGGAAACGTTGTATTTACATATCTGCCACTCTGCTGGAGAATCCGTATAGGTGTTCGGGTGTTCGAACCCTAATGCGTGAGAAATGGTAAGTAAACGCCGTATTTACATATCTGCCACTGTGCAGGAGAATCCGTATAGGTGTTCGAGTGTTCGAACCCTAATGCGTGAGAAATGGTAAGGAAACGTTGTATTTACATACATGCCGCTGTGCAGGAGAATCCGTATCGGTGTTCGAGTGTTCCAACCCAAATTCGTGAGAAATGGTAAGTAAATGTCGTATTTACATATCTGCCACTGTGCAGGAGAATCCGTATAGGTGATCGAGTGTTCGAACCCTAATGAGTGTGAAATGGTAAGTAACGCCGAATTTACATATCTGCCACTGTGCAGGAGAATCCGTATAGGTGTTCGAGTGTTCGAACCCTAATGCGTCAGAAATTGTAAGGAAACGTTGTATTTACATATCTGCCACTGTGCAGGAGAATCCGTATAGTTGTTCGAGTGTTCGAACCCTAATGCGTGAGAAATGGTAAGGAAACGTTGTATTTACATATCTGCCACTCTGCTGGAGAATCCGCATAGGTGTTCGAGTGTTCGAACCCTAATGCGTGAAAAATGGTAAGTAAACGCCGTATTTACATATCTGCCACTGTGCAGGAGAATCCGTATAGGTGTTCGAGTGTTCGAACCCAAATGCGTGAGAAATGGTAAGGAAACGTTGTATTTACATATATGCCGCTGTGCAGGAGAATCCGAATAGGTGTTCGAGTGTTCGAACCCTAATGCGTGAGAAATGGTAAGAAAATGTCGTATTTACACATCTGCCACTGTGCAAGAGAATCCGTATAGCTGTTCGAGTGTTCGAACCCTGATGCATGAGAAATGGTAAGGAAACGTTGTATTTACATATCTGCCACTCTGCTGGAGAATCCGCATATGTGTTCGAGTGTTCGAACCCTAATGCGTGAAAAATGGTAAGTAAACGCCGTATTTACATATCTGCCACTGTGCAGGAGAATCCGTATAGGTGTTCGAGTGTTCGAACCCTAATGCATGAGAAATGGTAAGTAAACGCCGTATTTACATATCTGCCACTCTGCAGCAGAATCCGTCTAGGTGTTCGAGTGTTCGAACCCTAATGCGTGAGAAATGGTAAGGAAACGTTGTATTTACATATCTGCCACTGTGCTGGAGAATCCGTATAGGTGTTCGAGTGTTCGAACCCAAATTCGTGAGAAATGGTAAGTAAATGTCGTATTTACATATCTGCCACTATGCAGGAGAATCCGTATAGGTGATCGAGTGTTCGAACCCTCATGAGTGAGAAATGGTAAGTAACGCCGAATTTACATATCTGTCACTGTGCAGGAGAATCCGTATAGGTGTTCGAGTGTTCGAACCCAAATGCGTGAGAAATGGTAAGGAAACGTTGTATTTACATATATGCCGCTGTGCAGGACAATCCGTATAGGTGTTCGAGTGTTCGAACCCTAATGCGTGAGAAATGGTAAGAAAATGTCGTATTTACACATCTGCCACTGTGCAAGAGAATCCGTATAGCTGTTCGAGTGTTCGAACCCTGATGCATGAGAAATGGTAAGGAAACGTTGTATTTACATATCTGCCACTCTGCTGGAGAATCCGCATATGTGTTCGAGTGTTCGAACCCTAATGCGTGAAAAATGGTAAGTAAACGCCGTATTTACATATCTGCCACTGTGCAGGAGAATCCGTATAGGTGTTCGAGTGTTCGAACCCTAATGCATGAGAAATGGTAAGTAAACGCCGTATTTACATATCTGCCACTCTGCAGCAGAATCCGTCTAGGTGTTCGAGTGTTCGAACCCTAATGCGTGAGAAATGGTAAGGAAACGTTGTATTTACATATCTGCCACTGTGCTGGAGAATCCGTATAGGTGTTCGGTTGTTCGAACCCAAATTCGTGAGAAATGGTAAGTAAATGTCGTATTTACATATCTGCCACTGTGCAGGAGAATCCGTATAGTTTATCGTGCGTTCGAACCCTAATGAGTGAGAAATGGTAAGTAACGCCGAATTTACATATCTGCCACTGTGCAGGAGAATCCGTATAGGTGTTCGAGTGTTCGAACCCTAATGCGTGAGAAATGGTAAGGAAACGTTGTATTTACATATCTGCCACTGTGCAGGAGAATCCGTATAGGTGTTCGAGTGTTCGAACCCTAATGCGTGAGAAATGGTAAGGAAACTTTGTACTTACATATCTGCCACTGTGCAGGAGAATCCATATAGGTGTTCGAGTGTTCGAACCCTATTGCGTGAGAAATGGTAAGGAAACGTTGTATTTACATATCTGCCACTCTGCTGGAGAATCCGTATAGGTGTTCGAGTGTTCGAACCCTAATGCGTGAGAAATGGTAAGTAAACACCGTATTTACATATCTGCCACTGTGCAGGAGAATCCGTATAGGTGTTCGAGTGTTCGAACCCTAATGCGTGAGAAATGGTAAGCAAACGTTGTATTTACATATATGCCGCTGTGCAGGAGAATCCGTATAGGTGTTCGAGTGTTCGAACGCTAATGCGTGAGAAATGGTAAGGAAACGTTGTATTTACATATCTGCCACTCTGCTGGAGAATCCGTATAGGTGTTCGGGTGTTCGAACCCTAATGCGTGAGAAATGGTAAGTAAACGCCGTATTTACATATCTGCCACTGTGCAGGAGAATCCGTATAGGTGTTCGAGTGTTCGAACCCTAATGCGTGAGAAATGGTAAGGAAACGTTGTATTTACATACATGCCGCTGTGCAGGAGAATCCGTATCGGTGTTCGAGTGTTCCAACCCAAATTCGTGAGAAATGGTAAGTAAATGTCGTATTTACATATCTGCCACTGTGCAGGAGAATCCGTATAGGTGATCGAGTGTTCGAACCATAATGAGTGTGAAATGGTAAGTAACGCCGAATTTACATATCTGCCACTGTGCAGGAGAATCCGTATAGGTGTTCGAGTGTTCGAACCCTAATGCGTCAGAAATTGTAAGGAAACGTTGTATTTACATATCTGCCACTGTGCTGGAGAATCCGTATAGTTGTTCGAGTGTTCGAACCCTAATGCGTGAGAAATGGTAAGGAAACGTTGTATTTACATATCTGCCACTCTGCTGGAGAATCCGCATAGGTGTTCGAGTGTTCGAACCCTAATGCGTGAAAAATGGTAAGTAAACGCCGTATTTACATATCTGCCACTGTGCAGGAGAATCCGTATAGGTGTTCGAGTGTTCGAACCCAAATGCGTGAGAAATGGTAAGGAAACGTTGTATTTACATATATGCCGCTGTGCAGGAGAATCCGTATAGGTGTTCGAGTGTTCGAACCCTAATGCGTGAGAAATGGTAAGAAAATGTCGTATTTACACATCTGCCACTGTGCAAGAGAATCCGTATAGCTGTTCGAGTGTTCGAACCCTGATGCATGAGAAATGGTAAGGAAACGTTGTATTTACATATCTGCCACTCTGCTGGAGAATCCGCATATGTGTTCGAGTGTTCGAACCCTAATGCGTGAAAAATGGTAAGTAAACGCCGTATTTACATATCTGCCACTGTGCAGGAGAATCCGTCTAGGTGTTCGAGTGTTCGAACCCTAATGCGTGAGAAATGGTAAGGAAACGTTGTATTTACATATCTGCCACTGTGCAGGAGAATCCGTATAGGTGTTCGAGTGTTCGAACCCTAATGCATGAGAAATGGTAAGTAAACGCCGTATTTACATATCTGCCACTCTGCAGCAGAATCCGTCTAGGTGTTCGAGTGTTCGAACCCTAATGCGTGAGAAATGGTAAGGAAACGTTGTATTTACATATCTGCCACTGTGCTGGAGAATCCGTATAGGTGTTCGAGTGTTCGAACCCAAATTCGTGAGAAATGGTAAGTAAATGTCGTATTTACATATCTGCCACTATGCAGGAGAATCCGTATAGGTGATCGAGTGTTCGAACCCTCATGAGTGAGAAATGGTAAGTAACGCCGAATTTACATATCTGTCACTGTGCAGGAGAATCCGTATAGGTGTTCGAGTGTTCGAACCCAAATGCGTGAGAAATGGTAAGGAAACGTTGTATTTACATATATGCCGCTGTGCAGGAGAATCCGTATAGGTGTTCGAGTGTTCGAACCCTAATGCGTGAGAAATGGTAAGAAAATGTCGTATTTACACATCTGCCACTGTGCAAGAGAATCCGTATAGCTGTTCGAGTGTTCGAACCCTGATGCATGAGAAATGGTAAGGAAACGTTGTATTTACATATCTGCCACTCTGCTGGAGAATCCGCATATGTGTTCGAGTGTTCGAACCCTAATGCGTGAAAAATGGTAAGTAAACGCCGTATTTACATATCTGCCACTGTGCAGGAGAATCCGTATAGGTGCTCGAGTGTTCGAACCCTAATGCATGAGAAATGGTAAGTAAACGCCGTATTTACATATCTGCCACTCTGCAGCAGAATCCGTCTAGGTGTTCGAGTGTTCGAACCCTAATGCGTGAGAAATGGTAAGGAAACGTTGTATTTACATATCTGCCACTGTGCTGGAGAATCCGTATAGGTGTTCGAGTGTTCGAACCCAAATTCGTGAGAAATGGTAAGTAAATGTCGTATTTACATATCTGCCACTATGCAGGAGAATCCGTATAGGTGATCGAGTGTTCGAACCCTCATGAGTGAGAAATGGTAAGTAACGCCGAATTTACATATCTGTCACTGTGCAGGAGAATCCGTATAGGTGTTCGAGTGTTCGAACCCTAATGCGTGTGAAAATGGTAAGGAATCGTTGTATTTACATATCTGCCACTGTGCAGGAGAATCCGTATAGGTGTTCGAGTGTTCGAACCCAAATGCGTGAGAAATGGTAAGGAAACGTTGTATTTACATATCTGCCACTCTGCTGGAGAAGCCGCATAGGTGTTCGAGTGTTCGAACCCAAATTCGTGAGAAATGGTAAGTAAATGTCGTATTTACATATCTGCCACTATGCAGGAGAATCCGTATAGGTGATCGAGTGTTCGAACCCTCATGAGTGAGAAATGGTAAGTAACGCCGAATTTACATATCTGTCACTGTGCAGGAGAATCTGTATAGGTGTTCGAGTGTTCGAACCCTAATGCGTGAGAAATGGTAAGGAAACGTTGTATTTACATACATGCCGCTGTGCAGGAGAATCCGTATAGGTGTTCGAGTGTTCCAACCCAAATTCGTGAGAAATGGTAAGTAAATGTCGTATTTACATATCTGCCACTGTGCAGGAGAATCCGTATAGGTGATCGAGTGTTCGAACCCTAGTGAGTGTGAAATGGTAAGTAACGCCGAATTTACATATCTGCCACTGTGCAGGAGAATCCGTATAGGTGTTCGGGTGTTCGAACCCTAATGCATCAGAAATTGTAAGGAAACGTTGTATTTACATATCTGCCACTGTGCAGGAGAATCCGTATAGTTGTTCGAGTGTTCGAACCCTAATGCGTGAGAAATGGTAAGGAAACGTTGTATTTACATATCTGCCACTCTGCTGGAGAATCCGCATAGGTGTTCGAGTGTTCGAACCCTAATGCGTGAAAAATGGTAAGTAAACGCCGTATTTACATATCTGCCACTGTGCAGGAGAATCCGTATAGGTGTTCGAGTGTTCGAACCCAAATGCGTGAGAAATGGCAAGGAAACGTTGTATTTACATATATGCCGCTGTGCAGGACAATCCGTATAGGTGTTCGAGTGTTCGAACCCTAATGCGTGAGAAATGGTAAGAAAATGTCGTATTTACACATCTGCCACTGTGCAAGAGAATCCGTATAGCTGTTCGAGTGTTCGAACCCTGATGCATGAGAAATGGTAAGGAAACGTTGTATTTACATATCTGCCACTCTGCTGGAGAATCCGCATATGTGTTCGAGTGTTCGAACCCTAATGCGTGAAAAATGGTAAGTAAACGCCGTATTTACATATCTGCCACTGTGCAGGAGAATCCGTATAGGTGTTCGAGTGTTCGAACCCTAATGCATGAGAAATGGTAAGTAAACGCCGTATTTACATATCTGCCACTCTGCAGCAGAATCCGTCTAGGTGTTCGAGTGTTCGAACCCTAATGCGTGAGAAATGGTAAGGAAACGTTGTATTTACATATCTGCCACTGTGCTGGAGAATCCGTATAGGTGTTCGGTTGTTCGAACCCAAATTCGTGAGAAATGGTAAGTAAATGTCGTATTTACATATCTGCCACTGTGCAGGAGAATCCGTATAGTTTATCGTGCGTTCGAACCCTAATGAGTGAGAAATGGTAAGTAACGCCGAATTTACATATCTGCCACTGTGCAGGAGAATCCGTATAGGTGTTCGAGTGTTCGAACCCTAATGCGTGAGAAATGGTAAGGAAACGTTGTATTTACATATCTGCCACTGTGCAGGAGAATCCGTATAGGTGTTCGAGTGTTCGAACCCTAATGCGTGAGAAATGGTAAGGAAACTTTGTACTTACATATCTGCCACTGTGCAGGAGAATCCATATAGGTGTTCGAGTGTTCGAACCCTATTGCGTGAGAAATGGTAAGGAAACGTTGTATTTACATATCTGCCACTCTGCTGGAGAATCCGTATAGGTGTTCGAGTGTTCGAACCCTAATGCGTGAGAAATGGTAAGTAAACACCGTATTTACATATCTGCCACTGTGCAGGAGAATCCGTATAGGTGTTCGAGTGTTCGAACCCTAATGCGTGAGAAATGGTAAGCAAACGTTGTATTTACATATATGTCGCTGTGCAGGAGAATCCGTATAGGTGTTCGAGTGTTCGAACGCTAATGCGTGAGAAATGGTAAGGAAACGTTGTATTTACATATCTGCCACTCTGCTGGAGAATCCGTATAGGTGTTCGGGTGTTCGAACCCTAATGCGTGAGAAATGGTAAGTAAACGCCGTATTTACATATCTGCCACTGTGCAGGAGAATCCGTATAGGTGTTCGAGTGTTCGAACCCTAATGCGTGAGAAATGGTAAGGAAACGTTGTATTTACATACATGCCGCTGTGCAGGAGAATCCGTATCGGTGTTCGAGTGTTCCAACCCAAATTCGTGAGAAATGGTAAGTAAATGTCGTATTTACATATCTGCCACTGTGCAGGAGAATCCGTATAGGTGATCGAGTGTTCGAACCCTAACGAGTGTGAAATGGTAAGTAACGCCGAATTTACATATCTGCCACTGTGCAGGAGAATCCGTATAGGTGTTCGAGTGTTCGAACCCTAATGCGTCAGAAATTGTAAGGAAACGTTGTATTTACATATCTGCCACTGTGCAGGAGAATCCGTATAGTTGTTCGAGTGTTCGAACCCTAATGCGTGAGAAATGGTAAGGAAACGTTGTATTTACATATCTGCCACTCTGCTGGAGAATCCGCATAGGTGTTCGAGTGTTCGAACCCTAATGCGTGAAAAATGGTAAGTAAACGCCGTATTTACATATCTGCCACTGTGCAGGAGAATCCGTATAGGTGTTCGAGTGTTCGAACCCAAATGCGTGAGACATGGTAAGGAAACGTTGTATTTACATATATGCCGCTGTGCAGGAGAATCCGTATAGGTGTTCGAGTGTTCGAACCCTAATGCGTGAGAAATGGTAAGAAAATGTCGTATTTACACATCTGCCACTGTGCAAGAGAATCCGTATAGCTGTTCGAGTGTTCGAACCCTGATGCATGAGAAATGGTAAGGAAACGTTGTATTTACATATCTGCCACTCTGCTGGAGAATCCGCATATGTGTTCGAGTGTTCGAACCCTAATGCGTGAAAAATGGTAAGTAAACGCCGTATTTACATATCTGCCACTGTGCAGGAGAATCCGTATAGGTGTTCGAGTGTTCGAACCCTAATGCATGAGAAATGGTAAGTAAACGCCGTATTTACATATCTGCCACTCTGCAGCAGAATCCGTCTAGGTGTTCGAGTGTTCGAACCCTAATGCGTGTGAAATGGTAAGGAATCGTTGTATTTACATATCTGCCACTGTGCTGGAGAATCCGTATAGGTGTTCGAGTGTTCGAACCCAAATTCGTGAGAAATGGTAAGTAAATGTCGTATTTACATATCTGCCACTATGCAGGAGAATCCGTATAGGTGATCGAGTGTTCGAACCCTCATGAGTGAGAAATGGTAAGTAACGCCGAATTTACATATCTGTCACTGTGCAGGAGAATCCGTATAGGTGTTCGAGTGTTCGAACCCAAATGCGTGAGAAATGGTAAGGAAACGTTGTATTTACATATATGCCGCTGTGCAGGAGAATCCGTATAGGTGTTCGAGTGTTCGAACCCTAATGCGTGAGAAATGGTAAGAAAATGTCGTATTTACACATCTGCCACTGTGCAAGAGAATCCGTATAGCTGTTCGAGTGTTCGAACCCTGATGCATGAGAAATGGTAAGGAAACGTTGTATTTACATATCTGCCACTCTGCTGGAGAATCCGCATATGTGTTCGAGTGTTCGAACCCTAATGCGTGAAAAATGGTAAGTAAACGCCGTATTTACATATCTGCCACTGTGCAGGAGAATCCGTATAGGTGCTCGAGTGTTCGAACCCTAATGCATGAGAAATGGTAAGTAAACGCCGTATTTACATATCTGCCACTCTGCAGCAGAATCCGTCTAGGTGTTCGAGTGTTCGAACCCTAATGCGTGAGAAATGGTAAGGAAACGTTGTATTTACATATCTGCCACTGTGCTGGAGAATCCGTATAGGTGTTCGAGTGTTCGAACCCAAATTCGTGAGAAATGGTAAGTAAATGTCGTATTTACATATCTGCCACTATGCAGGAGAATCCGTATAGGTGATCGAGTGTTCGAACCCTCATGAGTGAGAAATGGTAAGTAACGCCGAATTTACATATCTGTCACTGTGCAGGAGAATCCGTATAGGTGTTCGAGTGTTCGAACCCTAATGCGTGTGAAATGGTAAGGAATCGTTGTATTTACATATCTGCCACTGTGCAGGAGAATCCGTATAGGTGTTCGAGTGTTCGAACCCAAATGCGTGAGAAATGGTAAGGAAACGTTGTATTTACATATCTGCCACTCTGCTGGAGAAGCCGCATAGGTGTTCGAGTGGTCGAACCCTAATCCGTGAAAAATGGTAAGTAAACGCCGTATTTACATATCCGCCACTGTGCAGGAGAATCCGTATAGGTGTTTGAGTGTTCGAACCCTAAAGCGTGAGAAATGGTAAGAAAATGCCGTATTTACATATCGGCCACTGTGCAGGAGAATCCGTATAGGTGTTCGAGTGTTCGAACCCTAATGCATGAGAAATGGTAAGTAAGCGCCGTATTTACATATCTGCCACTCTGCAGCAGAATCCGTCTAGGTGTTCGAGTGTTCGAACCCTAATGCGTGAGAAATGGTAAGGAAACGTTGTATTTACATATCTGCCACTGTGCTGGAGAATCCGTATAGGTGTTCGAGTGTTCGAACCCAAATTCGTGAGAAATGGTAAGTAAATGTCGTATTTACATATCTGCCACTGTGCAGGAGAATCCGTATAGTTTATCGTGCGTTCGAACCCTAATGAGTGAGAAATGGTAAGTAACGCCGAATTTACATATCTGCCACTGTGCAGGAGAATCCGTATAGGTGTTCGAGTGTTCGAACCCTAATGCGTGAGAAATGGTAAGGAAACGTTGTATTTACATATCTGCCATTGTGCAGGAGAATCCGTATAGGTGTTCGAGTGTTCGAACCCTAATGCGTGAGAAATGGTAAGGAAACTTTGTACTTACATATCTGCCACTGTGCAGGAGAATCCGTATAGGTGTTCGAGTGTTCGAACCCTATTGCGTGAGAAATGGTAAGGAAACGTTGTATTTACATATCTGCCACTCTGCTGGAGAATCCGTATAGGTGTTCGAGTGTTCGAACCCTAATGCGTGAGAAATGGTAAGTAAACACCGTATTTACATATCTGCCACTGTGCAGGAGAATCCGTATAGGTGTTCGAGTGTTCGAACCCTAATGCGTGAGAAATGGTAAGCAAACGTTGTATTTACATATATGCCGCTGTGCAGGAGAATCCGTATAGGTGTTCGAGTGTTCGAACGCTAATGCGTGAGAAATGGTAAGGAAACGTTGTATTTACATATCTGCCACTCTGCTGGAGAATCCGTATAGGTGTTCGGGTGTTCGAACCCTAATGCGTGAGAAATGGTAAGTAAACGCCGTATTTACATATCTGCCACTGTGCAGGAGAATCCGTATAGGTGTTCGAGTGTTCGAACCCTAATGCGTGAGAAATGGTAAGGAAACGTTGTATTTACATACATTCCGCTGTGCAGGAGAATCCGTATCGGTGTTCGAGTGTTCCAACCCAAATTCGTGAGAAATGGTAAGTAAATGTCGTATTTACATATCTGCCACTGTGCAGGAGAATCCGTATAGGTGATCGAGTGTTCGAACCCTAATGAGTGTGAAATGGTAAGTAACGCCGAATTTACATATCTGCCACTGTGCAGGAGAATCCGTATAGGTGTTCGAGTGTTCGAACCCTAATGCGTCAGAAATTGTAAGGAAACGTTGTATTTACATATCTGCCACTGTGCAGGAGAATCCGTATAGTTGTTCGAGTGTTCGAACCCTAATGCGTGAGAAATGGTAAGGAAACGTTGTATTTACATATCTGCCACTCTGCTGGAGAATCCGCATAGGTGTTCGAGTGTTCGAACCCTAATGCGTGAAAAATGGTAAGTAAACGCCGTATTTACATATCTGCCACTGTGCAGGAGAATCCGTATAGGTGTTCGAGTGTTCGAACCCAAATGCGTGAGAAATGGTAAGGAAACGTTGTATTTACATATATGCCGCTGTGCAGGAGAATCCGTATAGGTGTTCGAGTGTTCGAACCCTAATGCGTGAGAAATGGTAAGGAAACGTTGTATTTACATATCTGCCACTGTGCAGGAGAATCCGTATAGGTGTTCGAGTGTTCGAACCCTAATGCGTGAGAAATGGTAAGGAAACTTTGTACTTACATATCTGCCACTGTGCAGGAGAATCCGTATAGGTGTTCGAGTGTTCGAACCCTATTGCGTGAGAAATGGTAAGGAAACGTTGTATTTACATATCTGCCACTCTGCTGGAGAATCCGTATAGGTGTTCGAGTGTTCGAACCCTAATGCGTGAGAAATGGTAAGTAAACACCGTATTTACATATCTGCCACTGTGCAGGAGAATCCGTATAGGTGTTCGAGTGTTCGAACCCTAATGCGTGAGAAATGGTAAGCAAACGTTGTATTTACATATATGCCGCTGTGCAGGAGAATCCGTATAGGTGTTCGAGTGTTCGAACGCTAATGCGTGAGAAATGGTAAGGAAACGTTGTATTTACATATCTGCCACTCTGCTGGAGAATCCGTATAGGTGTTCGGGTGTTCGAACCCTAATGCGTGAGAAATGGTAAGTAAACGCCGTATTTACATATCTGCCACTGTGCAGGAGAATCCGTATAGGTGTTCGAGTGTTCGAACCCTAATGCGTGAGAAATGGTAAGGAAACGTTGTATTTACATACATGCCGCTGTGCAGGAGAATCCGTATCGGTGTTCGAGTGTTCCAACCCAAATTCGTGAGAAATGGTAAGTAAATGTCGTATTTACATATCTGCCACTGTGCAGGAGAATCCGTATAGGTGATCGAGTGTTCGAACCCTAATGAGTGTGAAATGGTAAGTAACGCCGAATTTACATATCTGCCACTGTGCAGGAGAATCCGTATAGGTGTTCGAGTGTTCGAACCCTAATGCGTCAGAAATTGTAAGGAAACGTTGTATTTACATATCTGCCACTGTGCAGGAGAATCCGTATAGTTGTTCGAGTGTTCGAACCCTAATGCGTGAGAAATGGTAAGGAAACGTTGTATTTACATATCTGCCACTCTGCTGGAGAATCCGCATAGGTGTTCGAGTGTTCGAACCCTAATGCGTGAAAAATGGTAAGTAAACGCCGTATTTACATATCTGCCACTGTGCAGGAGAATCCGTATAGGTGTTCGAGTGTTCGAACCCAAATGCGTGAGAAATGGTAAGGAAACGTTGTATTTACATATATGCCGCTGTGCAGGAGAATCCGTATAGGTGTTCGAGTGTTCGAACCCTAATGCGTGAGAAATGGTAAGAAAATGTCGTATTTACACATCTGCCACTGTGCAAGAGAATCCGTATAGCTGTTCGAGTGTTCGAACCCTGATGCATGAGAAATGGTAAGGAAACGTTGTATTTACATATCTGCCACTCTGCTGGAGAATCCGCATATGTGTTCGAGTGTTCGAACCCTAATGCGTGAAAAATGGTAAGTAAACGCCGTATTTACATATCTGCCACTGTGCAGGAGAATCCGTATAGGTGTTCGAGTGTTCGAACCCTAATGCATGAGAAATGGTAAGTAAACGCCGTATTTACATATCTGCCACTCTGCAGCAGAATCCGTCTAGGTGTTCGAGTGTTCGAACCCTAATGCGTGAGAAATGGTAAGGAAACGTTGTATTTATATATCTGCCACTGTGCTGGAGAATCCGTATAGGTGTTCGAGTGTTCGAACCCAAATTCGTGAGAAATGGTAAGTAAATGTCGTATTTACATATCTGCCACTATGCAGGAGAATCCGTATAGGTGATCGAGTGTTCGAACCCTCATGAGTGAGAAATGGTAAGTAACGCCGAATTTACATATCTGTCACTGTGCAGGAGAATCCATATAGGTGTTCGAGTGTTCGAACCCAAATGCGTGAGAAATGGTAAGGAAACGTTGTATTTACATATATGCCGCTGTGCAGGAGAATCCGTATAGGTGTTCGAGTGTTCGAACCCTAATGCGTGAGAAATGGTAAGAAAATGTCGTATTTACACATCTGCCACTGTGCAAGAGAATCCGTATAGCTGTTCGAGTGTTCGAACCCTGATGCATGAGAAATGGTAAGGAAACGTTGTATTTACATATCTGCCACTCTGCTGGAGAATCCGCATATGTGTTCGAGTGTTCGAACCCTAATGCGTGAAAAATGGTAAGTAAACGCCGTATTTACATATCTGCCACTGTGCAGGAGAATCCGTATAGGTGTTCGAGTGTTCGAACCCTAATGCATGAGAAATGGTAAGTAAACGCCGTATTTACATATCTGCCACTCTGCAGCAGAATCCGTCTAGGTGTTCGAGTGTTCGAACCCTAATGCGTGAGAAATGGTAAGGAAACGTTGTATTTACATATCTGCCACTGTGCTGGAGAATCCGTATAGGTGTTCGAGTGTTCGAACCCAAATTCGTGAGAAATGGTAAGTAAATGTCGTATTTACATATCTGCCACTATGCAGGAGAATCCGTATAGGTGATCGAGTGTTCGAACCCTCATGAGTGAGAAATGGTAAGTAACGCCGAATTTACATATCTGTCACTGTGCAGGAGAATCCGTATAGGTGTTCGAGTGTTCGAACCCTAATGCGTGTGAAATGGTAAGGAATCGTTGTATTTACATATCTGCCACTGTGCAGGAGAATCCGTATAGGTGTTCGAGTGTTCGAACCCAAATGCGTGAGAAATGGTAAGGAAACGTTGTATTTACATATATGCCACTCTGCTGGAGAAGCCGCATAGGTGTTCGAGTGTTCGAACCCTAATCCGTGAAAAATGGTAAGTAAACGCCGTATTTACATATCCGCCACTGTGCAGGAGAATCCGTATAGGTGTTCGAGTGTTCGAACCCTAAAGCGTGAGAAATGCTAAGAAAATGCCGTATTTACATATCGGCCACTGTGCAGGAGAATCCGTATAGGTGTTCGAGTGTTCGAACCCTAATGCATGAGAAATGGTAAGTAAGCGCCGTATTTACATATCTGCCACTCTGCAGCAGAATCCGTCTAGGTGTTCGAGTGTTCGAACCCTAATGCGTGAGAAATGGTAAGGAAACGTTGTATTTACATATCTGCCACTGTGCTGGAGAATCCGTATAGGTGTTCGAGTGTTCAAACCCAAATTCGTGAGAAATGGTAAGTAAATGTCGTATTTACATATCTGCCACTGTGCAGGAGAATCCGTATAGTTTATCGTGCGTTCGAACCCTAATGAGTGAGAAATGGTAAGTAACGCCGAATTTACATATCTGCCACTGTGCAGGAGAATCCGTATAGGTGTTCGAGTGTTCGAACCCTAATGCGTGAGAAATGGTAAGGAAACGTTGTATTTACATATCTGCCACTGTGCAGGAGAATCCGTATAGGTGTTCGAGTGTTCGAACCCTAATGCGTGAGAAATGGTAAGGAAACTTTGTACTTACATATCTGCCACTGTGCAGGAGAATCCGTATAGGTGTTCGAGTGTTCGAACCTTATTGCGTGAGAAATGGTAAGGAAACGTTGTATTTACATATCTGCCACTCTGCTGGAGAATCCGTATAGGTGTTCGAGTGTTCGAACCCTAATGCGTGAGAAATGGTAAGTAAACACCGTAGTTACATATCTGCCACTGTGCAGGAGAATCCGTATAGGTGTTCGAGTGTTCGAACCCTAATGCGTGAGAAATGGTAAGCAAACGTTGTATTTACATATATGCCGCTGTGCAGGAGAATCCGTATAGGTGTTCGAGTGTTCGAACGCTAATGCGTGAGAAATGGTAAGGAAACGTTGTATTTACATATCTGCCACTCTGCTGGAGAATCCGTATAGGTGTTCGGGGTGTTCGAACCCTAATGCGTGAGAAATGGTAAGTAAACGCCGTATTTACATATCTGCCACTGTGCAGGAGAATCCGTATAGGTGTTCGAGTGTTCGAACCCTAATGCGTGAGAAATGGTAAGGAAACGTTGTATTTACATACATGCCGCTGTGCAGGAGAATCCGTATAGGTGTTCGAGTGTTCCAACCCAAATTCGTGAGAAATGGTAAGTAAATGTCGTATTTACATATCTGCCACTGTGCAGGAGAATCCGTATAGGTGATCGAGTGTTCGAACCCTAATGAGTGTGAAATGGTAAGTAACGCCGAATTTACATATCTGCCACTGTGCAGGAGAATCCGTATAGGTGTTCGAGTGTTCGAACCCTAATGCGTCAGAAATTGTAAGGAAACGTTGTATTTACATATCTGCCACTGTGCAGGAGAATCCGTATAGTTGTTCGATTGTTCGAACCCTAATGCGTGAGAAATGGTAAGGAAACGTTGTATTTACATATCTGCCACTCTGCTGGAGAATCCGCATAGGTGTTCGAGTGTTCGAACCCTAATGCGTGAAAAATGGTAAGTAAACGCCGTATTTACATATCTGCCACTGTGCAGGAGAATCCGTATAGGTGTTCGAGTGTTCGAACCCAAATGCGTGAGAAATGGTAAGGAAACGTTGTATTTACATATATGCCGCTGTGCAGGAGAATCCGTATAGGTGTTCGAGTGTTCGAACCCTAATGCGTGAGAAATGGTAAGAAAATGTCGTATTTACACATCTGCCACTATGCAAGAGAATCCGTATAGCTGTTCGAGTGTTCGAACCCTGATGCATGAGAAATGGTAAGGAAACGTTGTATTTACATATCTGCCACTCTGCTGGAGAATCCGCATATGTCTTCGAGTGTTCGAACCCTAATGCGTGAAAAATGGTAAGTAAACGCCGTATTTACATATCTGCCACTGTGCAGGAGAATCCGTATAGGTGTTCGAGTGTTCGAACCCTAATGCATGAGAAATGGTAAGTAAACGCCGTATTTACATATCTGCCACTCTGCCGCAGAATCCGTCTAGGTGTTCGAGTGTTCGAACCCTAATGCGTGAGAAATGGTAAGGAAACGTTGTATTTACATATCTGCCACTGTGCTGGAGAATCCGTATAGGTGTTCGAGTGTTCGAACCCAAATTCGTGAGAAATGGTAAGTAAATGTCGTATTTACATATCTGCCACTATGCAGGAGAATCCGTATCGGTGATCGAGTGTTCGAACCCTCATGAGTGAGAAATGGTAAGTAACGCCGAATTTACATATCTGTCACTGTGCAGGAGAATCCGTATAGGTGTTCGAGTGTTCGAACCCAAATGCGTGAGAAATGGTAAGGAAACGTTGTATTTACATATATGCCGCTGTGCAGGAGAATCCGTATAGGTGTTCGAGTGTTCGAACCCTAATGCGTGAGAAATGGTAAGAAAATGTCGTATTTACACATCTGCCACTGTGCAAGAGAATCCGTATAGCTGTTCGAGTGTTCGAACCCTGATGCATGAGAAATGGTAAGGAAACGTTGTATTTACATATCTGCCACTCTGCTGGAGAATCCGCATATGTGTTCGAGTGTTCGAACCCTAATGCGTGAAAAATGGTAAGTAAACGCCGTATTTACATATCTGCCACTGGGCAGGAGAATCCGTATAGGTGCTCGAGTGTTCGAACCCTAATGCATGAGAAATGGTAAGTAAACGCCGTATTTACATATCTGCCACTCTGCAGCAGAATCCGTCTAGGTGTTCGAGTGTTCGAACCCTAATGCGTGAGAAATGGTAAGGAAACGTTGTATTTACATATCTGCCACTGTGCTGGAGAATCCGTATAGGTGTTCGAGTGTTCGAACCCAAATTCGTGAGAAATGGTAAGTAAATGTCGTATTTACATATCTGCCACTATGCAGGAGAATCCGTATAGGTGATCGAGTGTTCGAACCCTCATGAGTGAGAAATGGTAAGTAACGCCGAATTTACATATCTGTCACTGTGCAGGAGAATCCGTATAGGTGTTCGAGTGTTCGAACCCTAATGCGTGTGAAATGGTAAGGAATCGTTGTATTTACATATCTGCCACTGTGCAGGAGAATCCGTATAGGTGTTCGAGTGTTCGAACCCAAATGCGTGAGAAATGGTAAGGAAACGTTGTATTTACATATCTGCCACTTCTGCTGGAGAAGCCGCATAGGTGTTCGAGTGTTCGAACCCTAATCCGTGAAAAATGGTAAGTAAACGCCGTATTTACATATCCGCCACTGTGCAGGAGAATCCGTATAGGTGTTCGAGTGTTCGAACCCTAAAGCGTGAGAAATGGTAAGAAAATGCCGTATTTACATATCGGCCACTGTGCAGGAGAATCCGTATAGGTGTTCGAGTGTTCGAACCCTAATGCATGAGAAATGGTAAGTAAGCGCCGTATTTACATATCTGCCACTCTGCAGCAGAATCCGTCTAGGTGTTCGAGTGTTCGAACCCTAATGCGTGAGAAATGGTAAGGAAACGTTGTATTTACATATCTGCCACTGTGCTGGAGAATCCGTATAGGTGTTCGAGTGTTCGAACCCAAATTCGTGAGAAATGGTAAGTAAATGTCGTATTTACATATCTGCCACTGTGCAGGAGAATCCGTATAGTTTATCGTGCGTTCGAACCCTAATGAGTGAGAAATGGTAAGTAACGCCGAATTTACATATCTGCCACTGTGCAGGAGAATCCGTATAGGTGTTCGAGTGTTCGAACCCTAATGCGTGAGAAATGGTAAGGAAACGTTGTATTTACATATCTGCCACTGTGCAGGAGAATCCGTATAGGTGTTCGAGTGTTCGAACCCTAATGCGTGAGAAATGGTAAGGAAACTTTGTACTTACATATCTGCCACTGTGCAGGAGAATCCGTATAGGTGTTCGAGTGTTCGAACCCTATTGCGTGAGAAATGGTAAGGAAACGTTGTATTTACATATCTGCCACTCTGCTGGAGAATCCGTATAGGTGTTCGAGTGTTTGAACCCTAATGCGTGAGAAATGGTAAGTAAACACCGTAGTTACATATCTGCCACTGTGCAGGAGAATCCGTATAGGTGTTCGAGTGTTCGAACCCTAATGCGTGAGAAATGGTAAGCAAACGTTGTATTTACATATATGCCGCTGTGCAGGAGAATCCGTATAGGTGTTCGAGTGTTCGAACGCTAATGCGTGAGAAATGGTAAGGAAACGTTGTATTTACATATCTGCCACTCTGCTGGAGAATCCGTATAGGTGTTCGGGTGTTCGAACCCTAATGCGTGAGAAATGGTAAGTAAACGCCGTATTTACATATCTGCCACTGTGCAGGAGAATCCGTATAGGTGTTCGAGTGTTCGAACCCTAATGCGTGAGAAATGGTAAGGAAACGTTGTATTTACATACATGCCGCTGTGCAGGAGAATCCGTATAGGTGTTCGAGTGTTCCAACCCAAATTCGTGAGAAATGGTAAGTAAATGTCGTATTTACATATCTGCCACTGTGCAGGAGAATCCGTATAGGTGATCGAGTGTTCGAACCCTAATGAGTGTGAAATGGTAAGTAACGCCGAATTTACATATCTGCCACTGTGCAGGAGAATCCGTATAGGTGTTCGAGTGTTCGAACCCTAATGCGTCAGAAATTGTAAGGAAACGTTGTATTTACATATCTGCCACTGTGCAGGAGAATCCGGATAGTTGTTCGAGTGTTCGAACCCTAATGCGTGAGAAATGGTAAGGAAACGTTGTATTTACATATCTGCCACTCTGCTGGAGAATCCGCATAGGTGTTCGAGTGTTCGAACCCTCATGCGTGAAAAATGGTAAGTAAACGCCGTATTTACATATCTGCCACTGTGCAGGAGAATCCGTATAGGTGTTCGAGTGTTCGAACCCAAATGCGTGAGAAATGGTAAGGAAACGTTGTATTTACATATCTGCCACTCTGCTGGAGAATCCGCATAGGTGTTCGAGTGTTCGAACCCTAATGCGTGAAAAATGGTAAGTAAACGCCGTATTTACATATCTGCCGCTGTGCAGGAGAATCCGTATAGGTGTTCGAGTGTTCGAACCCTAATGCGTGAGAAATGGTAAGAAAATGT
This sequence comes from Camellia granthamiana, assembly GCA_036172215.1. Taxonomy (NCBI): domain Eukaryota; kingdom Viridiplantae; phylum Streptophyta; class Magnoliopsida; order Ericales; family Theaceae; genus Camellia; species Camellia granthamiana. Next base: position 33,823 of record JAXFYN010000814.1, on the reverse strand, counting down.
CGTATTTACACATCTGCCACTGTGCAAGAGAATCCGTATAGCTGTTCGAGTGTTCGAACCCTGATGCATGAGAAATGGTAAGGAAACGTTGTATTTACATATCTGCCACTCTGCTGGAGAATCCGCATATGTGTTCGAGTGTTCGAACCCTAATGCGTGAAAAATGGTAAGTAAACGCCGTATTTACATATCTGCCACTGTGCAGGAGAATCCGTATAGGTGTTCGAGTGTTCGAACCCTAATGCATGAGAAATGGTAAGTAAACGCCGTATTTACATATCTACCACTCTGCAGCAGAATCCGTCTAGGTGTTCGAGTGTTCGAACCCTAATGCGTGAGAAATGGTAAGGAAACGTTGTATTTACATATCTGCCACTGTGCTGGAGAATCCGTATAGGTGTTCGAGTGTTCGAACCCAAATTCGTGAGAAATGGTAAGTAAATGTCGTATTTACATATCTGCCACTATGCAGGAGAATCCGTATAGGTGATCGAGTGTTCGAACCCTCATGAGTGAGAAATGGTAAGTAACGCCGAATTTACATATCTGTCACTGTGCAGGAGAATCCGTATAGGTGTTCGAGTGTTCGAACCCTAATGCGTGTGAAATGGTAAGGAATCGTTGTATTTACATATCTGCCACTGTGCAGGAGAATCCGTATAGGTGTTCGAGTGTTCGAACCCAAATGCGTGAGAAATGGTAAGGAAACGTTGTATTTACATATCTGCCACTCTGCTGGAGAAGCCGCATAGGTGTTCGAGTGTTCGAATCCTAATCCGTGAAAAATGGTAAGTAAACGCCGTATTTACATATCCGCCACTGTGCAGGAGAATCAGTATAGGTGTTCGAGTGTTCGAACCCTAAAGCGTGAGAAATGGTAAGAAAATGCCGTATTTAC
>JAXFYN010000814.1:0-32725 GCA_036172215.1 Camellia granthamiana | reverse complement strand
GCTTGAAATTATAAGGCTTGAATGGCCCGAAATGATCTCCTCTCTCTCTCTCTCTCTCTCTCTCTCTCTCTCTCTCTCTCTCTCTCTCTCTCTTCCTTCTAGAATATAATAAAAGACTTCATTGTTTCTCTGACACACACTCAATTCAATTCCTTCCATGGCTTTTACCTTGGCAGATCAAGATTAAAAAACAGAGTAGTTGATTGCTCCATAGGTGGACGATTCTATACTCCACCCACTGCCCAATTGACCTCCCAAAAAACCCCCCTCTGGGTTGTTTTTCTCTGTAATTTCAATTTCCCATTGAAGTCTTTCTTGATTGTTTGGCTTCCATAGCAAAGACCCATCCCCCAAAGCATAGCCAGAGATTAAGAAATCTCAACTTATGCCCTTAGTCAATTGGGAGGCAAAGAAAAAGAAACCCACCAACAAGAAGCACAGAAATCTCAACTTATGCCCTCAGTCAATTAGGAGGCAAAGAAAAAAAAACCCACCAACAAGAAGCACAGACACTCAAATTTCCAGCTTATTCGGATAGTGCTAACATAGCTATGCAATGTCCTTAGTCAATAGGCAATGCTTAAATAATGCTAACATAGTCGGCCGACCAAATCACCATTCGGCCGGCCAAAAAAACTGCCAGCCGACTCAACCTTATTTATTTATTTATTTGTTTGTTTTTAAACCCAAGTGCACCTTTATTTTAATATTTATTTGTTTGAGAAAATGAGAGTTGAGAGTTGAGAAACTGAAATTGAAATTGAAATTGAAATTGAAATTGAAATTACAGAGAAAACACAAGGGCATAAGTTAAGATTTCTTGATCTCTGGCTGTGTTTTGGGAGATGGGTCTCCGCCATGGAAGCAGAACAGAGTTTGTTTTTTCTTTTTTCTTTTTTTTTTCGTCTGTCGTTCGTGGTCGTTCGTTGAACAGTGATCAGATGGAGGTTTAACAGAGATAAAAAGAATGAGAGATATCTGGGATGAGAGGGATCTAGGAGATTAAAGGGATGAACGAGAACAAAGGTGAAAGTGGTGAGAGCGTTTGCTAAGCATTTTCACTTTGGCTTCGATAAGAGAGATCTACTAAGAGTGATCTGGGATGAGGTAGAGAGAATAAAGAAAATAATGAGAGAGATCTGTTTTTTGGCTTTGACTAGAGGTAGAGAGAAAGACATAGAAAGGAGAGAAAATAATTTCGGGCCACTCAAGCCATAAGATTTCGAACTACGAAACTTTTTTCCTTTTAAGAAACAATGTCGGACATGTCAATGTAATTGATTCGCTTAAATCTTATTGCATATAGTTATCCAGCTTCGCAATACGCAGAAGTAGTGTTTTTATGAAGGTAGTTTTGGACTTTTTATCTGCCGTTGTCAATGATTGTTATTGAAGGGAATGGTATATTAATGATGGTTACAATTAAGAGCATCCGCATCAGGCTTTCCACAATAGCTTTGAAGCTATTATAGAGAGCATCAGCATCAAATCCTCCCTCCATCATCCTCAACAAATTTTTTTTAAATTAACGTTTTATTAAATTTGTTACAGTACCTCAACAAAAATAAAGAGACACTGTTCATTAGCTACATTATTTTTTATTATATTTTCTAGAGCAAATTTGTGCCAAAATCTTTAAACCAATCATCTACCCAGATGTCCTCTCGGATATCCCACCGAATGTCCCATTAGTGCTTGTAGCACCTAACCGGTCGACTGGTCAAAGGCTTTTTTTTTTTTTTTGGTTGCATTTTTTAAGAATTATTTTGGTGACACCTCATCAATTTAATAATAACAATAATAAAAGAATAATAAATACAATAAGAAATTAATATTTTAATAAGATTGAGTTAAAATAAAGAGTCTCATGCAATGAATACTAAAAAGATGACTAGTTAAAATAAAATAAAAAAAAATGAATTTTGAATTAAATTAATCTAAAAATTTGAAGAGACAAATGCGGATGCTCTAACATGGACCCAAGCAAACTCACCTGATGGGCATTTTAAAATGATTGGTGAGAGAATAACAAAGCTTCTATATTGATTCAATTTAATAATCACTCAGTTTGGTTTTAATTTTTGAAAAATTGATTTTTTTTATTTTTGTATTTTTTGTGAATTTTCAAACTATTTTCAGATTTTTATTTTTTTATTTTTACATATATCTAATATAAATACAATTAAAAAATATAATATTTGTGAATTTTTTAAAAAACAATTCAGTAAATACCAACAAAAAAAAAAATGAAAAGTCACTACATTTTTGTATTCTTGTGTATTTGTTGATTTTTTTTAAAAAAAATTTAACAAATATTTTATTTTTTAGGTACATCTAAGTTAAATATATCTAAAACGTAAAAATTGTTTCAAATATTAAAAAAATTTACTAAAAACAAAAAAATATATATATGAAAAATAAAAAATTTAGGGTATGTTTGGTTTGAGTTTTAGAGATGAGTTTTAGAAAAAAATTTCCAAAAAATTGTTTGGTTTGAGATTTTTCTCAAAAAATTTTCAAAATCACTTTCTCTCTCTTACACATCAATCAATCACTTTTTCTCTCTCCTCTCTCCTTCTCAATCACTTTTTCTCTCATACACATCTACTCAATTACAACAAAATATCTAAATCATCCCAAACTCCCACAAAAAAATTTTCTCTCAAAATATATAACCAAAAAAACCAAAAAAATTTCTAAAACAACTCTCCCAATTTTTTTTCAAAAATAACTCTCCCAAAAACAAACCAAACAAGCCCTTAATTTCTAAAAAATTAAATTCAAAAAATTTGAACCAAGTAAGGTGAATAGTTTCCATTTCAAGGATGCTTTAAAAGCAAAATGGTTGAGATCCTCAAAAAGTATTCATATTTTATCCGTAATAATGTGGTAGAATATGTGTCAACTTTTCATTTATTACACACTTAATAATAGTGTGCTCAACTCTAATATCATATCATTATAAGTATAAATGTAGAAAAATACATGGGAGTATTAATTTCTCACCATCAATCCACTCCCAATGACATAGAACACACTATGGAGTCTTTTGAGAAATTGGTAAAAAGTCAGCTTTCAATTTTTTACCCATTTTAAATCACATCATCTTTAATGTAACTTACCTACAAAAAGACAAAATAAACTAAAAAAATTAAAAAGCTAATTTTTTACCAACTTTTCAAAACACCCCTATATATGAAGGAGTTGACTGACACGCCTCTCTCTATCTCTTCTTTATTCCATCTATTTTTCACTATCATCAAATATAAATTAAGAATACTATGGCTCCGTTTGGAAAGAGCTATTTGGGACTTTTTTGGTTATTTTAGCCACAAAAAATAAAATAAGCTATTTTAGTCACAAAAAATAAAACATCACATCCAACTCATAATCATTACACTCTTCTCTCACAAAAAAAAGCTAAAAAAGCCAAAAAGTCAAAAAATTCCTCCCAAACCGAGCTTTTTAGCCCAGGCTAAAATAGCCAAAAAAGTCAAAAAATCAACCCACTTCCCAAACGACACCTATATTAATAAAGAACCGTGCTATACACCCCCAGTGGGGGTCGCACCCCCAGTGAGGTGGCGCGCCCCCACTGGCTGACAGCTGAAAAAAAATAAATAAATAAATAAATAAAAAATAGTGTGTTTTTTGCCCAATCAAGGGCTGCCACCTCACTGGGGGTCGACCCCCAGTGGGGGTCTGAAGCAAAATTCATTAATAAAATATAATATAATTGATAAATGTTGAATCTTTATCATTACTTCTTTAAATTTGAAAAATGTTATAGATCTTAAATAAATTATTAAATTTTTTATATGAATGTGAGATTTACACAAATTATATATGTATAAGTCTTACATCTATGTAAAAAGTTTAATAAAAAATTTAATAATTTATTTTAAGTCCCTAACCTAGCTCTTTAAGCCTGGGACTGTACCCACTTTTCTATATAGTATTCATATTAAAAACTTTTAAATTGGACAATTGCTTGGCTCAGCCATATGACGAACCAAACGGTTGCTTTAGGCCCCACCACTTCACATAAAGGCCCCAATTTTTTTTTATATTTTATTATTATTGTTTACATATATATATAATTATTAATAATATGACATGTTGTTAAAATATTAAAATTAAATTTCTCTTATTTATTCTGTAATCACTAACTATTAACTAATTATCTTGTGTATACATCGTTGGCATATAAAGTGAATTGAACTTCTATATTATTTCCCAATTAATTATTGTTCACTGTCATTGGCATAAAAAATTAATGGGAGCTTTTTTGATAAATCTACTTTCTAAGAATTTTATTCCATTCAATCCATATTCTTTTTTACTATTCCATTAGGTCCTATTTGAGATAAGAAGACCAAAATACCCTTTTCATCTACTTATATTCCATTTAGTTCACATTATTTTCTTATGTTTTAATAAGTCCTATGGGTGACATAATTATCAAAATACCCCTAATGTGAATGTTCACACCGTCAATGTGAATGTTCATATCGTCAATGTGTAAGGGCCCGGCCCATGTCGATACTCGTGGGTGCCCGGAAAAATTCAAGTCGGGGCGGGGCGGGCCCGGCCCGTTGACAATGTGAATATTCACATTGGCATGTTAACATTCACATTAATAGGAGTGTAAAATTGGCCCGCGTCCCGTGGCGGCGCGAAACCCGCCCGCGGCCCATGGGCAGCCCAGGGCGGGCCCGGTCTAGCCTCGTTGACAATGTGAATATTCACATTGACATGTTAACATTCACATTGATAAGAGTATAAAATTGGCCCGCGGCCCGGGGCGGGCCCGGCCCGTTGATAATGTGAATATTCACATTGACATGTTAACATTCACATTGATAAGAGTGTAAAATTAACCCACGCCTCGTGGCTGCCAGAAACCCGCCCACGGCCCGTGGGCGGCCCGGCCCGGCCTGTTGACAATGTGAATATTCACATTGACATGTTAACATTCACATTGATAAGAGTATAAAATTGGCCAGCGGCCCAAGGCGGGCCCGACCTGGCCCGTTGACAATGTGAATATTCATATTGACAGATTCAGATTCACATTGATAAGAGTATAAAATTGGCCCACGGCCCATGGGCAGCCAAAAGCCCGCCCGCGGCCCGAGGGGGGCCCAGCCCGGCCTGTTGACAATGTGAATATTCACATTGACATGTTAACATTCACATTGATAGGAGTATAAAATTAGCCCGCGCCTCGTGACTGCCCGAAACCCGCCCACGGCCCGTGCGCGGCCCGCGGCGGGCCTGGCCATTTTTTTTAAATTATTTTTAATTTTTTCTACCAAAATTTTATTATTTTCCATAAAAAAAAGACACTAGGCCTTGGCGCGGGCCGGGCCTTAAACCGAGCCTTGAATGGGCCTTAACTAAGCCGATGGGCCGAGCCGGACTTCAAAGTGATGGCCCAGGCCCTAGCCTAGGGTCTCGGACTAGGCTCAAGCCTGGGCCCAAACGAGCCTTTCCCGGGCAAGGCCGGGCCGGGCCACGGGCCAAAAAATTAGGCCTAGGCCTTAGCCTTGGCACAAGGGTATTCGGGCTTTGGACGGGCCGATGGATCGAGCCTCGGGTCGGGCCGGTGGGCCTGAGCCTAGCCTCGAGCTTAGGTCGGGCATGGGCGGGCCTGGCCATTTTTTTAAATTCTTTTTAATTTTTTCTACCAAAATTTTATTATTTTCCACAAAAAAATACATTGCGCCTCGAACTGAGCCTTGAATGGGCCTTAAGCGGGCCGATGGGCCGGGCCGGGCCGGGCTTCAAAGTGATGGCCTAGGCCCTAACCTAAGATCTCGGACATGCTCGGGCCCGGACCCAAACAAGCCTACCCCGGGCCGTGGGCAGGCTTCGGGCAGCCTACGGGTTGCGGGCCAATTCTACATTTCTATCAATGTGCATGTTAATATGTCAATGTGAATATTCACATTGTCAACGGGCTGAGCCGGGCCTACCCCAGGCCGCGGACAAGCTTCGAGCAGTGGGCAAATTTTACACTCCTATCAATGTTAATGTTAACATGTCAATGTGAATATTCACATTGTCACGGGTCGGGTCAAGCCCGCCTCGGGCTGCGGTAGGGCTTCGGGCCGGCCACGGGCTGCGGGCCAATTTTACACTCTTATCAATATGAATATTAACATGTCAATGTGAATATTCACATTGTCAACGAGCTAGGTCGGGCCCGCCCTGGGCCGCTGGCCAATTTTATACTCTTATCAATGTGAATGTTAACATGTCAATGTAATTATTCACATTGTCAACAGGACGGGCCGGGCCGTCCACGGGCCGTAGGCGGGTTTCGGGCAGCCACGAGGCGTGGGCTAATTTTACACTCCTATCAATGTGAATATTCATATTGTCAACGGGCCGGGCCGGGCCCGCCCCGGGCCACGGGCGGGCTTTTGGCTGCCCATGGACCGCGGGCCAATTTTATACTCTTATCAATGTGAATATTCACATTGTCAATGGGCCGGATTGGGCCCGTCCCAGGCCGCGGGCCGGTTTCGCGCCGCCATGGGACGCGAGCCAATTTTACACTCCTATTAATGTGAATGTTAACATGTCAATGTGAATATTCACATTGTCAACAACCCGGGCCCGCCCCGGCTCGCGGGCGGATTTCGGGTTGCCCACGGGCCAATTTTAATTCCTACCAATGTGAATTTTAAAATATGAATGTTCACATCATAAAATTATTAACCGTTCAAAAAATATTTATAAGGGTATCAAAATTAAATATAAGGGCATAAGTGTCCATGAAAATAGTGTAAATTAAGAAAAATGACTTTATGGAATAAAACTATACATACATGGGACTAAATGGGTAAAAAAATTCCTTAATGGATTTCTTGGATTAAAACACTTCTAAATGGGATTTATCAATAAAAACCCCAAAATTAATATAAAAAGTTAGACTCTGATATTATTTTTTAATTAATTATTGTTTCACTCTTTGTGTTCACTACAGCTCACCACAATGAAAGTTTAAGACAAAAATTGATTAAAAAAATTAGAGAATTAATATTGTGATGAATACATTTTTTATTTTATGTAATACGACATCTTACATAACATTAAAAGACATTATCGAATATTAATATTTTGTGAAATCTATCAAATGATAAAGTGTGATATACAAAGCATATAAGATGGTATACAAATATAATATTTAAAAAGAATCACCACAACGTAATTCAAAAGAAAAAAAGCTTGTAGAACGAGTCAAGTTGTAAAAAATATGATCAAGTTTGGGAAAATTAAATAAGTGTATTTTTTGACTTTTTATAAAATATGGGTTGGATTTGGGTTGGGTTTGAAGTGATGTGTTAGAGAGGTGATGTGACTTAAATAAGATGATGTGACTTAAATAGGATAGTAACTTTTTGACTTTTTAGATTTTTTTGAAGATACCAAATATACATATATTGGCAAATTTAACACAAAAATGTTCATCTTGTTTAGGTTAGCAATTAGGCATTAGGGTAGTAATTTTGTCGAACAGAAAATGATTTTTTTTTTTTCATAAAAAATTTAATATAAAATAATAAATATTTAAAAAAAAAAAAAAAAGTCTTTCAATGAGATTTTACTTTTATGTTCGGCCACTTTGGCCTTTAAAGTTTGTTGCCTTCTATCTGACCATTTTCCTAAACAACAATGCTATGGACCCCCAGTGGGGGTCGCGCCCCCAGTGACGTGGCGTGCCCCCACTGGCCAACACTTGAAAAAAAAAAAAAAAAAAAAAAAAAAAAAAACTGTTTTTTTTCACCCAATCAGCCTCCGCCACCTCACTGGGGGTCGACCCCCAGTGGGGGTCTCGCGCATTTCTCTTTCCTAAAAGTCAACTTATGGTTAAAATTAGATTAAAAAAATAATAATAATACATTAATAGTCACATGATATAAAAATATTTTATTATATATAATTCACACCTACTTTTATGATAAAACCAAATCTTAATACTATAATTTTTATATTATGTGACAATTACTGTGATATTTTTTTGTCAAATTTTCAACAAAAGTTAACATTAAGAGTAAAAAAAAAAAAAAGCAACTTGAAATATGAAAGGCCAAGGTGGGAGGGCCAAATTGAAAAAAAATTGTACGCGTCGAATTTTAATTATTTATTTATTTGTGATTTTGCAATTTTTAGTTTTTTTTTTTAAATGCTATATTTATTTACAATACAATATATATTCTAACCTAAGGGTGGGAAGGTGCGTCGAATTTTAATTGTTTATTTATTTGTTATTTTGTAATTTTAATTTTAATTTGTTTAGATGCTATATTTATTTATAATACAATATATATATATATATATATATAAAATAAAGCTGGATGGTTTTTAAATTTATCCTACATACATTTGTCCTACTATAACATTTGGATGGCTCATTTCTATTCAAATTATAAAATAACGACTGAGATATATTTTCCAAAAAATATTCTACATGCGCATTTTCTATTTTCTCGCTTCTCTCTCTTACTTTTTTCTTTTCTCACCCATCTTTCTATGATCTCATGATCCCACATTCCTTTCTTTTTTCTTTTTCTTTTTTTAAATTTTTTTATTTTCTCCCATTTTTATTTTTTTCTCTATTTTTCTATTTTCTCCTTTTTGTTCACATATTTTTATTCATATTATATGGAAAAGTCTGCGACCCCATAATTAGGAGATAGATTTTACTGTGTGTAGTGGAGAATAAATTAATGAATTTCATAGTCCACAAATTAAATGAATTTGAACAATTAATTATTATTTTTAAATATATTGAATTTGAACAATTTTATAGTCCTGCATGTAAATATAGACTTCGTAAATTTAGATCTCTTATAAATCTTTAACATCTATATAATAAAGCATGATGATTTTTGAATTTGTCCTACACACATTTGTCCTACTAGGACATTTGGACGGCTCAGATATTCAAATTATAAAACAATGGCTGAGATATATTTTCCAAAAAATATCATATATGTACATTTTCTATTTTCCTGCTTCTCTCTCTTACATTTTCTTTTTCTCACCCATCCTTCTATAATCCCATGATCCCACCTTCCTCTATTTTTATTTATTTATTTTTATTTTCTTCCATTTTTATTTTTCTCTCTACTTTATTTTATTTTTTTATTTTCTCCTTTTTGTTCACTTATTTTTATTCATATTATATGGAAAAGTCTGCAACCCCGTAATTAGGAGCCAGATTTTACTATGTGTAGTGTAGATTAAATAAATGAATTTTATAATCCACAAATTAAATGAATTTGAATAATTAATAATTATTTTTAAATATATTGAATTTGAACAATTTTATAGTCCTACACGTAAATATAGACTTCGTAAATTTAGTTCTCATATGAATTTTCAACATCTATATAATGAAGCAGGACGGTTTTTGAATCTTCAACATATTTTTCTCATATTAGGACATTTGGATAGCTCAGATCTGTTCAAATTATAAAACAATGGCTGAGATATATTTTCCAAAAAATATTCTCCATATACATTTTCTACTTTTCTGCTTCTCTCTCTCTCTCTCTCTCTCTCTCTCTCTCTCTCTCTCTCTTACTTTTTCCTTTTTTCACACCCCTCATTCCATGATTCCATGATCCCGCCTTCCTCTCTCTTTTCTTTTTATTTTTTTTTATTTTCTCCTATTTTTATTTTTCTCTCTATTTGTTTATTTTTTTTATTTTCTCATTTTCGTTCAATATATTGTACACATATTTCCATACAATGTATGTATGCTCGTAATACACTAGGACATCACGAGTATACATACAATTTCCATATAATTATATAAGCAAAAGTAGTATAGTATGTATGCCCATGGAAATTGTATATATACTACGCACATCTATCTATCTAGCTATTTATTATATAAGCAAAAGCGAGTTTTCGAGATAAATTTTGTAAGAACTCTAAAATTTTATAATAAATTTGTGATTTTATCAAATTAAAAAATAAATTTAAATAATATAATCTTAATATTATTTATACCGTACTTTCAGACACAAACATACTCTAGTTCTAATCTAAGGGAGGAAAGGTGAACGATACTCGAAAGTCAGACTTTTAAGTCTGCTAAAGAGGGTCTGACCGCTTATACTACCCCTTTGTCTTGCAAATTTGGTTAAATGAAGATGTTGAAATGGATGGGTCAACTGATCAATACTTGGTCGCCAATAGGTAAGTCACTCGTGACTAACTTATTTTTGATCGACAAAAGACGATCTTTTGCGATTAAATTTATATTTGATCATCAAAAATTAATTATTAGTCACCAAAAAATTGTGGGTCGCGAAAACATATTCATCAGCGATCAAAAAAATTTTAGTCGTAGAAAGTGGACTATTTGTGACCAACTCAAAATAAGTGGTCGCCAAAAGTATTTTTTCTTGTAGTGTGATGTCAACAAACTTAAAAGTGGGAATTACTCTAAATTAAAATAGAAAATGAAGTACATTTCTATGACCGCTTTAACGACAATAAATTATTTTCTTACTATTTTATTTTAAATATAAATACAATCACTCATTTACAAAAAAAAAAAAAAAAAAGGTGATGATATAAAACATTAACATTGATTTATTTTTATTTTTTTGTTTTAACAAATCAATAGGAGATTCATTACTAATATGAGAATGATCATATCAAGTTGGACAATTATATATCTACAAGTCCAACAATCAACACAAAAAAGCTATCACCATAAAGAAAGACCGAACCCAACAATCACATAATATGATTCTCATAGTGAAAGAAAAATAAAGAGTAAACTCTTCTCCATAAAATTTGAATTTATAGTCTCACACTACAAGGTAGTGCTACACAACCAAAGGTCTCGTTCCGTAACACGAACTTTGGATGAGTATTTGGTAACAAATGATGAGAAAGAGATCACTTTCATATGTTTGGTTTATAAATTATGTGATAAATAGTGAAAAATGATGAGAAAGAGAATTTTCTTATTTTGCTTATTTAATTTCTCACAAGAGATTTGGTCAAGAATAATTTGATTGGTTATAAAACAAAATTAAAATAAATAAATAAATAAAATTATAAGATCGTGAATGTCCATGAAAATACAAAAGACGGAAAAAAAAAAAAAAATCTCAAATATATTTTTCTCTCACATGCTTTTACTTTTATAACCATCAAATATGATAGTAAAAAAAATCAATTATTTCTTCATTTTTTTTTTTATCCTGATGAAAAATTACAATATTTTTTTTCCCCTCACTCCATGATATCATGTAACAAAAATTTGATGAGATACAGTATTTTTAATATACAATTGAGAGTCTCTCTATTACATAGTTGTAATGTAATATTTTTGTTACATCATTTAATGATTGTGAAAAAATTTAACTCAATTGGTATAATAACTTTTATTTGAAATTATGATAAATCCGCATGCCTATTTTATAAGTATTAAATATGTAATAAACATTTTTCATTACAAATATATAATGGGAAGGATTTGAATTCGATTTACAAAAACCATTTATCTATATTTTAAATTTACAATTTACAATGTAACTGATGCTCAAGGAAATGATTTACAAAGAGACTTTCATATAAAAGTTACTACAATAATATAACACTACAATAAATTAAAATTTTAGAAAACAAAAAATTTAGGGAAAAAATTACTTTTTAAGGATAAAATATTTTCGTTGTTAAAAGTGTCATTATATTTTTAGTGACGAAATTAAAAATTTAGTGATAAATTACTATCATTTTTTAGACCAAATTTTGTCTCAATTAAATTTTTTTTGTAACAAATTATTTTTTATTTTTAACAACAATTTTAAAATTTTGTTGTTGAAAATTCCTCTCTCTTTTTTTCTTTTCTTTTTTTTTTTTTGACTTTTTGGTACAATGACCCTCATGACAACCAAAATTGATCTCAAATATTTTTATAACAAAAAATTTATGTTTGGAGACAAAAAAGTTAAAATTTTAAAACTGTTATATATAATATCATGAGTTTTTAATTTTAAGATAGAATGATCTATAATTCCCACATCATTCTAAATTAAGATGCTCTATAAATTTTGTTTGTATACTCATTTGATATTTTCTTATATTATTTTTGTTTTTTAGATCATTTAATTACATAAATCCTTACCATTAGAAAATAATTGTAAAATAATTACGCTTCTCTTTCAATACCTGGACACAGAGCACACCTCGAATCTTCTTAGGCACTAACTTGCCTTCAATAGTCTCATTAGGATTGTATAAGTTGAGATCTTGAAGCTTGACATCTGCAAAAGCTTCGATGAAGTCAACTCCACGGTTGTTGCAGAGAAGCTCAGGTTCACCCACACTGTTCTCCACCATCTCCCCTGCAAATGCATATGTGTTAGAATGGTTGAAAGAAAGGAAGAGAAAGAGAAAATTGTGTAACTGTATTATTGAATGAATAATACAATAAGAGAGGCCTGTATATATAAGTTGAAAAGAAATCTAAATAAGTATAGAAGAAGATAGAGATATAAGGAGATAGAGATACATCATAGATAAGATGAGATATATCTACAACACAGATAGATAAGTATAAAATAATATACAGCTAATATACATTAACAACTCCCTCAAACTCAAGGTGGGTAAGCATCAACCAACTTGAGTTTGGAAACTTGATCACTAAAACGACCAGGAGGATGAGCCTTCATGAAAATATTAATAGGTTGATCAGCAGAAAAAATAAGGAGAAGATGAACAGTGCCACGTGTAACATGCTGTCGAATGAAATGACAATCAACCTCAATATGTTTGGTGCGATCATGGAAGACATCATTGTGAGCAATTTGAATGGCACTCTGATTGTCACAATAGAGAGAGGTAGCACTAGGGGAAGAAACACCCATATCAACAAGGAGCCAGCGAAGCCACAAAGGGTCCTAAGTAGTGTCAGCAAAAGCATGGTATTCAGCTTCAGTACTAGAGCGAGCAGTGAGGGACTATTTCTTATTGTGCTAAGTAAGAAGAGAATCCCCTAAGAAGAAACAGAAACATGTGGTGGAGTGTTGATCAGTAAGATCTCCAGCCCAATCAGCATCAGAAAAGGCACGAAGCTCGAGAGAAGAGTGAGCAGAGTAGTGGAGTCCATGGAACATAGCGCTTTTGAAGAAGTGAAGTATGTGAAGTATAATGTAGGGTGCGCGGAGTCGACATGTACTGACTAACAAGATGGATAGCATAGGTAATGTCAGGACGAGCCAGAGTGAGATAGACAAGACTACCTACCAGTTGTCGATAAAGAGTAGCATCAAAGAGAAGAACCCCATCTAGAGGAGTGAGACAAGTCTGAGGATCAATGGGAGTAGAAGTAGTCTTGCAATCGATAAGACCAGTACGTGCCAGAAGATTGGATGCATATTTGGCTTGTGACAAATAATAACTAGTGGAATCATGAGAGATTTCAACCCCTAAGAAATAATTAAGAGTACCAAGGTCCCTTCATCTCAAACTAATGATTGAGAAATTGTTTGAGGTTAAGAATACCAGCCACATCATCACCGGTGATAATTATATCATCCACGTAAAGAAGAAGAAAAGTGGTGCCATGGGGAGTGGTCCGAACAAATAAAGTAGAGTCATATGAATTGGAGGTGAAGCCAAAGCCATGGATGGTGGAACTAAATTTAGCAAACCAAGCTCGTGGGACTTGCTTGAGACCATAGAAAGAACACTATAGTTTGCAAACCTTATGAGTCGGAAAAGTAGACCCAGGGGGAGGTTGCATGTAGATTTCCTTAAGAAGATTACCATTAAGGAAGGCATTTTTGACATTCATCTGAAAGAGATCCTAGTGGTGAGTAGCGGCAACAGTAATTAAGCTATGCACAAAGGTAAGCCGAGCAACCGGAGCAAAAGTCTCTTCATAATTAATGTCATATTCCTGGGTGAAGCCCTTTGTAACAAGACGGGCTTTGTAACGCTCAATAGAGCCATCAAAATGGGTGTTGATTTTGTATACCCATTTACAGCCAATTACAATATTTCCAGGAGGAAGATCAACAATATCCCAGGTATGAATTTTGCCTAAAGACTGTAGTTCATCAGTCATAGCTTGCTGCCAATGAGAATTAGTAAAAGCCTCACGATAGGAGGTAGGTTCATATAGAAAAAGCAGTAGACCTGACAATATAATCACAAAGATGAACATATGGTTGAGTTACCCGACGTGGATATCGGTGGGAAGATCTGTGGGGAGAAGGTTTGATGGAGAGGTAGAAAACGAGCTAGAAGGCGTAATGGGCAGTGGACCATCAGGGAGAGCAGTTTAGACTGGATCAGAGGTCAGCAAAGGCGTCTCTACAAATGAGGAACCTTCATCAAACGCATTAAAGAAGAGATCTATAGAAGGATTAGTAAACATGATGGAGTCAAACGAGGATAGGGATGAAAACATTTTATGCTCCCAGAAAACCACGTGGTAGGATACACGAAGATGCTTAGAGATAGGATCCCAACAGCGATAGCCTTTATGTTCAATCCCGTACCCAAGAAAGCAACAAAGACGAGAATGAGATTCAAGTTTGGCATGTTCATGAGGTTGAACGAGGACAAAACATGCAGACCCAAAAACCCGAAGATGTGTGTATGGAGGGCTACTGCCATGCAGACGTTCAAAGGGAGTTTGATTATGGATGACATGAATGAGAACACAATTAATAGTATACACAACAATAAGTACAGCTTCCCTCCAAAAGTTTTCAGGATAGGAAGAAGAGAGAATGAGAGTTCGAATAGTGTCAAGAATATGCCAATGTTTCCGTTCCGCACGTCCATTTTGCTGGGACTTGCCAGCACAAGAACGATGAGGCTGAGTTCCATGACTTTGAAGAAAAGATAGGAAATTTGAATCCCGATACTCCATAGCATTGTCAAAGCAAAAAATTGTAATGTTCTTTGAAAATTGGGTTTGGACCATTTTTGCAAAGTTATAATAACAGGCTGTTTGGGATATCCTAAATAAGTGTACTTTTTGACTTTTTAAGAAATATGGATTGGATATGGGTTGGGTTTGAAGTTATGTGGTAGAGAGGTGATGTGATTTAAATAAGATGATGTGACTTAAATAAGATAGTGATGTTTTGACTTTTTTAGGTTATGACAAACGTGGCTTAAATTTGTTTAAGTTCAGATCAATTTTTCACGAGAAACAACCAAGTAAACCGTGAAAAATCATCAACAAAGATAACAAAATAACAAGATCCCCCCATGGTAGTAGTAGGTGATAGGCCCCAGATATCAGAATGTATGAGATCAAAAGGTGCATGAGAAACAGAAGTACTTTTATTAAAAGATAAAGCAAGTTGTTTTGCAAGTTGACAAGGCAAACAATCAAAATGATTGGGAAGTACATGACACAATTGACCAATAGAAATCAAAGATTTTAACTTACTAATAGAAATATGCCCTAAGCGACAATGCCAAAAATGAAAAGGGGACAAAGAAGAATCAGTTGGTAGGTCTTACTGTCCCAATCTTCTAAACGGTCTTCATATTTAGTAGCAGTTTCAGCGGCCTCTTTCACTGATTTGGTCACATCCCCAGTGATAATACGCTAAAGTTTTTAACCTTTGAGGAAGAAAGACATGGCTTGGGCCCACAAACATAATTGGATCCATCAAGCATGACAGAAATTAGATAGAAGGCATCATGACGATCCATAATATAGTGGTAGGACAAAATAAATAGGAACAGAACTATAGGAGAAAAATTAGGTAAAACAGATTGTACCAGTGAGTTCAGAAGGCTGAAAATAACTCGGAAAGGGTTGAATGGTGTAGAGATGACGTCAGTAGGAGGCTGGATGACGTCAGCAGAGACGCGGTGCACAATAGCAGAGGGAGGTGCGGCGTACAATAGTAGCGACTGGCACGCGGCGCACAGTAGCAGAAATGGTGCACGCGGGTGCACGGTAGCAGAAATGGCGCACACGAGTGCACGTTAGCAAGAACGGCGCACGCAGGTACACGGTAGTAGGAACAGCGCCCACGGGGAAAAGGGCTAACGTCAAGTTGACGTGAGCAATCAACAGAAGGGCGCGTGTTTGCAAGTAGGAAAGTGGTGGCGACGGGGCTAGTGGCGTTGGAACCAGGCCACAATTCCAAGCACTGTGGGAAAAAATTTATTAAATTTTGCTCAAAAATGATGACAGAACACTAACGAAACATTGTTGTAGAACAAAGAATGGTGTATTGATGAAAAAGAAAAGAGATGCTATAATGCCACCGTGTGTACGGGCAATAAGCAAGAGAAAAGAGGAGCTAGGATTCAAGACCTACGTTATGATACCATGTTAGAATGGTTGAAAGAAAGGGACAGAGAGAGAATTATGTATCTGTATTATTGAATTGAATGAATAATACATGTGGGGAAATGATTCTGGAAATACTCTTCCGATCCTGGGAGACGCTCTTGATCCTCAGCTAGTCACCTGCAAAGACAAACACTCCGGTCGGGGGTGCCGAGGTTAGCACTCCGATGGGCAAGTCAGTTCTTATACTCAAGAAAACTTGTTTACTAAGTTTAGTGAAGTGATTCTTACATACCTTTCTAAATCTGAAGCTATTGTATTTATACTCATTCTTTGGACCTCGGGTCCAGAACCCACTTTTTATTTATTATCATTTTGTTTATTCCAACATACATCTCCCTGTCTATTCGGCGATCTCAATGTATTCGGTATTTTAGTTGATTAGTACAAAGCCGAACAGTCTCTGACCTCTGGGGTACATCCCTTCCGACTCTTCTATTTATTCGGCTCCCACAATTGCCCCCCAAGCATTCTCCCAACGTCTATTAGCTAGAGTGCTTGGTTCCGAATTTTGAATACCCAACCAAAATTTTGCCTTTTGGTTGTCGTACCGACTTCCCGCCTCTTCGTACACACCTATTCATTTCGTTTTTAAATATTGGCGTCCCTTCGGATTCGCATTCCATGATACTGGTCGCTGGGTTGCCTTTTGGATCGTTCTTGCAATTTTTTCTCCTCCAATATCTTCTTCACCCTCTGTAAGTTTTCCACTTCTTTGCTTCGAGAACTATTCTCATTTTATTCTTTGGCATATCTGTGTCAACTGTAGCGTATGGCGAAACATTTGAAAGACCTCCTCTCATCAGATCGAATTGCTGGTTTTAGACGCCATTTCTCTATTCCTGATGACGTCCGTCTGTCACTTTTGGCAGACGGCACCCTTGACATCGAGAGGGAGGACGAAACCACAATCGTCTTTCCTCTTTTGTCAATCGCAGAGGGTGGAGTCCGCTTCCCTCTACACCCATTTCTAAGGGCTGTGCTTCGCCATTGGGATTTAATCCCTTCTCAACCTAACGTGAATTTCTTTAGAATTGTAATGGGGATTATAGCGTTGAATCGTCACCTTGGAATTAACCTTGGCATTCCGGCTATCCGGCACTGCTATGCCTTGGCTAAGTCCTCTGGTCGGCAAGGGCATTATTTCCTTAGAGCTAAGGACACCGACCATCAACTAATCACTATGCTTTCCAGCTCTGTGTAGACACCCCATTTTTGACCGTCCTCTAGACTTGGACGTCACCGTTGGAACACTCGGTGATTATCCATGTTTGTGTTCGTTTGGAGTTCCCGGAGTTCTCGGCTCGCGCGCCTTGCCTCAGGACCTCCGAACTCGACCGTTTTGTGTTTGGTTTTGCACCAAACACTTGTGTTTTGCCTTGGAAGGGCAGGGAATGCTTTGTGAGGCATCCCCACACACCACCGGCACTGGCTAGAGGCCACCGGCTGGCTGGTGTTGCCACCGGCACTATATTGTGCCGGTCGGCACTATTTTGTGCCGGTCGGCACTTGTTTTGGCAAAATGACCATTTTGCCCTGCCGACCACTGTGCAGCTGCTTTATGAGATATTTTTAGACAGCTGTTTAGCTTTTGCTTCCCCTCCATACACGTGTATGGAGGGGATGAGCCTTTGGTTGACTTAGCTTGTAAGCTTTGTTGCCTATAAGAGAAGGCTCTCTCCTCTTGGCTCAAGGGTTAGAAAAATTGGAGGGTTAGAGAGAAAAGACAGAGGAGAGGCTCTGGTTTTAGGTTAGAAATACTATATCTATCCTATCTCTCTTTTCCTTGCTCATTTTGTACACTAGGTGCTTTAGTCCATACTTTCACACACAAGCACCTAGTGTTTCACCTTCCCTAGGTCTTTGAGGGTCCAGAGGTTTGTTCTTGGTGCTTTGGAGTTGGATTCAAGCAAAGGAAGGCAACAACACCAACATTGTTGAAGAGGTCTTCAAAGGTAACAAAACTACCCCTTTTTACCCCATTCTTGCACCTTGTTTTTACCTAGTTTAGAATTGTTTTTGTGTTTAGTCCATAATACAAAAAAGTTCTGATTTTTAGGCCTCTTCATTGTTTATTAAGAGTGTTTGGTGGTTTGGGTAGGTTTGACCACCCTTAGGCCTTGAAAAGGCCACATTTTGTGCCATTTTGTGAGAGATCCGAGACTTTTGTGCTTGGGCCTCTTCACCACTGAAATCTTGAGGGATTTCAGTGGTGGAGATGGTGCCATAAAGTCTCCAAAAGGGGAGGGCCACCCCCTCTCCTTGATGTCCTTGAAAAGGGCAAGTTTTGCTTCCTTATGGAGCTTCATGCTTGAGTGTGTGTTGAGCATGTTTGACTTGTTTTTCATGCTTATATTGCCATGTTATAACATGATTTTAAGTTGGTTTTGGTATCTTATGCATGCTTAGCATAGTTGCCTTGTAATGCCCTTTGATGCCTTAACATGCCTAGGTTGTGTGTCTTAGTTTCTAGCATGTTTTAGGCCTACATTTGTGAAGTTTTTATGCTTATATTTCCATGTTTTAGGTCTGTCTCATGTTGTTTGAGTCAACCATAGCATGTTTAATATAGCCTCTTTGCATTCGGCTTGTTGGCCTTAAGAGCATGAGTGTGTAGCATGCCTTGCTTGCTTCATTTTTGATGATTTGGAACCACTTTGCATGCTATTTCAGTCCTTCATACATGTTTGTTTGATTGCTTAGCATGCCCCTTTGGTGCTTTAAAAGCATGTGTTGAATGCTTCATTTATTGGTCACTTTGTATGCCTTAGGGTTTAAGCCTCTTAGATGCCATCTAGGTACACCCTTGGCCTTGTTTAGGTCTGCATGTGACCTATTTTGAGCCCCCTTGGCCTTGTGAGGCTTGGTGGGTTTGACCCTAGTTTGAACCCCTTGGCTTGCCTTAAAGCCTTGAACCACTTGCATGCTTTGTTTGGCTTGCTTTGTTGCATGATTTGGCATCATGTTTTGCATGATTTTCAGAGCTTATGCTACATGCTAGTAGTCCATGTTTAACTCATTTCAAGTGTGCTTGAATGTTGTTTGTTATGCTTAAGTGTTAGTGCCTTAACCTATGCATGTGTGCATAATTGTTTGGCCCTCATGCCTTAGCATTTTGGCCGCTGTTTTGAGCCTTGTTAGAGCTGCCCAATTCATGTATAAGTCCATCCCATTCCTTAGTTTGCATACTTGCCTTGTATGCCTACTTGTATGCTTGCATAAGCGCCTTGCATTGTCCATATGGCATAGTAGATAACATGCTTAGGACCTCATTGCATAGGCATGCATGCTAGGCCTCTTGAAGTGAAGTATGATGGAGGTTTGGCACCCTTATTTGCTTGTTTGCATTGCATGCATTTGAAATCAAAATTGCCCTCTTGGTTCTTTGGGCCATCATGCATGGAAACGCGTGATTGGTGGTCCGGGAATCGAGGCACATGCCCCTTTGAGTCACTAATATGATAAGGGCTGTGTTTGGTGCATACATGCTTTGAATTGCCTTGCCATGCATGTTGTTCCCCTCTGCTGCTGTGAGTTGCAGGTTCTGCAGGTATTCAGTGCCGGCCGGCACTATTCAGTGCCGACCGGCAGTCAACAAACAGCCGATGGCTTCCTTTTGTGCCGGTGGCCTCCTCCTTGAGCCGGTGGTGATCCCCAGTGCCCTGAGAGGCACTTCTGGGACTTTGGCAATTTTTTGAGGAGGAGAGCAGAGGAAACAGAGGCAATCCATGCATGGCAGTGCGATTCCGAGCCAGTCCCGAGCGCACGCTGCATTTGGCCCTCATCCTGAGGCGATTTATTGTTTAATTAGATTAATTACTTTATTTAATTAATTTAGTTGATTTGTAATATTTTAATTAGCTTGCGTAGTTAATTCATTTGTATATTCTTTCGGTCCCTCCGAGCGAGGGCAAAGTTGTAATAAGTGTGTGTGAGTGGGTGTATGTCTTCCAATCCCCATTTCTTTCTCCTTTTTATTTTACCCGCTTATGTTGGTAGATTAGGGCACGTTCAAATTAGCATACCTTATGCAATGCATGCGTGCATCCATGCATTTGTCTAAACATGCACCGGGCTCGGTACATCATGCAAACCGCATTGTATTTTCAATTCCAACTTGAATACGTGCACCGAATAAAGTGCATTTCACATGCCATGTTTAGGGTTACCCGAGCCTACTCTAGATTGCATCTATGCCTATGTTGCATTAGTCATTTAACATGAACTAGGTCATGCATGTTTTGCTAACTAGTTTATTGTTTTGGCACGGAGTACGATGTAAGTTTTTATGCTTTAGCATGTCGCATGCGTGTGAACGTTTGCCATGACAGTATGCTTGCCATGCGGCTAAATGCTTACGTGATAAATTGCTTGAATGCCTGTGGGTGGAGGTTGGATTGCGTGAGTTGGAACAACTCATTGAAATCCGTATTTTAGCCTACTTTCGAGTAGCAAAAACCAACACGTTTTTCGAGACAAAACGGATATGCAATGTTTATTTCCAAGTTAGGCAATCTAGTCTATACTTATTTGCTGCGCGCATAACATAGTAATTCTAGGCTAATAATTGGAATAAGAGCATGTAAGGTTTTCAAAATAAGATATCACGGTTAGTAGAGGCTGGTCTTCGGACCGGGCGAGAGGGGGTGCTCATAGCTGACCTTCCCCGATCGTACCCAAGCTCCCGAGCCAAGTCACTTTGGTGATGACGGACACGTGGCCTTCGGCACCGAGTCAGGGTTTCCTAAATTCCCCCATTTTAAAATATTTAGGTGGCGACTCTGTAATCTGGCAAAGCAGTCCATGTTTGGCACTTCTTTTCAAAAAAATCTGTTTTTCTTCAAAACGATTTGCCAGAGTTGGACTCTTTGGTTCAGATTTAGAACCATGACAATTTGAGTCCTTTGAACTGTAGTGAGCCCAATGTGAACAGAACGGGAGTTCATCCTCCCGGGATGCGTTCGGGGACGTCTACACTCTGGGAAACGAGTTGATGATGTTATGGTCGTTGTCCAGGGTAACTGGGAATTTGGTGAAGGGAAAGATCGTGTTGACCCTATTCCTAGATGGCGGGGCGAGCCAGGTCACCGAGTATCTCCTTGTTTTTGTCATGTGTTCATTTTTATTGTAAAACCTATTCCATTGAAATCTTACGGCTTCGTCTCATGCAGGGAGGGGTTTGAAAAAGGTACTATCTTCAACCCATGACGCCGTTCTTTCAGATATTAGGGTTGCTCTCAGGTATTTCGACCGTCGAAGTCTTCAGAAACAGGGGAGGGCGGCTCACATTCTGCTTTGTTACGAGCCGACATATACAACCTTCTCGGCGGCGGAAAACATACCGATTCCGAAGGGTGAAGATTCCCTTACTGCTTTTATTCTGTCTGACTTCAAAAACTTGAGGCAGGTAGGCTTTGAAGGGTCCGATTCGGAGCGAAATGAGGTAGCTGATATCGCCGAATCAGATTAATCCGAGACCGAGTCTGAGGAGGTATCGGATCCCGCCGATCCTCCATTTACATCGGGACCAGGGGATCTTCCTTCTGCCGACGTTTTTCAACGCTTAGAGGATCTTCCCGTCATAGACTCCGCGGATATGGCCGGATTGAGTCTGACAAAGTTTTCCAAAAAAGCGAATGCGGAGAGGTTAGCCGCACGGCGAAGAGCGGAGGGCCTTTCGTCTGAAATACCGCCCGCCACTGAATCTCGACTCCCCCTCCCGTTGCCGAATCAGAGTCCTTGGGGGTTGTAGAGGAGACAGAAAAAGGTCAGAATGCCGAATTTCCGTTGGTCGGGGAAGTCAGCCAAAAAGTTGAGGAAAAGGTAGAGAAACACTCTGCTGACCTCAAGGCCGGTTCAGACGAACAAGGTGGTAAGCGTCCTCGATTGGAGGGATCTAATGAGGTTGTTCCTTTTGTCATTCGCCCAATGGTAAAGGACATGCCGGTTCCCACTAATGCTTCGGCGCTTAAAGATCCAGAAGTCGCATTCGGTGTGGCTACGTCCGTGTCGTTGCCGTCTGATATGGAGGCTTTCCGGGTGGAACCAGATCTGAATGCGACAGCACTAACCGCGCAATCGGCACTTCTGGTACGTATTTTGACTTTTCTTCACTTTATCCAAGTACTGTTGAGGTTATATTTTTGGGTTCTTCCTTTGCAAACCGTCGGAAGGATAGCCGACATGGGACGTCGGCATCTTGACGCCGTCAAACACATTGACCGCTTACGAAAGCAAGTAGAGGGCCAGAGGAAGAGGGCCGAGGATGCAGTTTTGAGAGCGAACAAGGAAGCTTCTCGGGCCGAGGTCGAAGTAGAAAAGGCTCGTATTGCAGATCAATCCCGAGCGGACGCCGAGAAGAAGACGGACGCGAGCGAAGCGGCACTGAGATTGACCCAGAAGGCGGTTGCCAGCCTGGAGGCTAAGTTGGCTAACATGAAGGCGGCTGCTTCCAAAGTATTCGAAGCCAAGAAAGATGCTGGGCTCGCCGAATATGTGGACCAGGTCCCGCGGTTTGAAAATAGGGGGTTCAAACATGGTTGGCACAAAGCCCTTGCTGCAGCTGGAGTTTCACTGACTATGCTAGTGCCGTATGAGCAAGTGGATGTTGAGCCGTTGGAGACTGATTCCGAAGGTTGAGCTGGGCAATTTGACTTAGGATTTCACAAATGTATTGGGATTTCACAGATGTATTGTTACAATTGTTTTGTCAGACATTTTTGTGCGGGCTGATAGCTTATTTATTTTGCATATATAAAATGTCATGAGTTGTGCTCGATTTTGCTGATGAAGAATGATTTTGCATATATAAAATGTCATGAGTTGTGCTCGATTTTGCTGATGAAGAATGATATTACTTAATTTTGAGCTCGGACGATCGGACTAAGGAATCTGCCCTTGCCTTAGCCAGGGCGCGGGCTCGTGAAGCCGAATGAGCCGATGGCTTTGAATCGTGGGCTGGCTCAGGCATAAGTTACTCGGTGATCTCTTGAAAAGATAGCCGGCTAGATTAATGAATCTGCCCTTGCCTTAGCCAGGGTGCGAGCGAGGAACCAAATGAGCCGATGGCTCTGAATCGAGGGCTGGCTGAGGCATAAATTACTCGGCGTTATCATTTGAAAATATAGCCGGCTAGATCAATGAATCCGCCATTGCCCCAGCGATCTTAGGTTAACCGGCGATAGCGCTTGAAATATAGCCGACTAGATTAATGAATCTACCCTTGCCTTGGCCAGGGCGCGAGCCTGAGGAACCGAATGAGCCGATGGCTCTAAATCGAGGGCTGGCTAAGGCATAAATTACTCGGCGTTATCATTTGAAAATATAGCCGGCTAGATCAATGAATCCGCCCATGCCCCAGCGTTCTTAGGTTAACCGGCGATAGCGCTTGAAATATAGCCGACTAGATTAATGAATCTGCCCTTGCCTTGGCCAGGGCGCAAGCCTGAGGAACCGAATGAGCCGATGGCTCTGAATCGAGGGCTGGCTGAGGCATAAATTACTCGGTGTTATCATTTGAAAATATAGCAGGCTAGAGCAATGAATCTGCCCTTGCCTTAGCCAGGGCGCGAGCCTGAGGAACCGAATGAGCCGATGGCTCTAAATCGTAGGCTGGCTGAGGGGCATACAATGTTTGGCGCTCAGTCTTTCTGACATTTTCTCGGGGGGGCTGCATGTACCCCAGAATAAATGGGCTAGTTCATGCCAATCTTGACTCATTTCTATTCAGGCTTGATGCAAACCTGGCAGGGGCCAACACTGGCTGGGTTTAGCGGTCAAAATGAATCGCAGAAGCGAGCCTATTCACACGGGAAGAAGGGCATCCGTGGATCAGGAAAAAGAGCGGCCCTCTAGTCGTCGAAGCAGATCACCCCGAAAGGACGGACAACGGGGAGATTCCCCGCGCCCACGACCGCAAGTTGAGCCTGACGCAGCACCGCGACCGTTGAGTTTTGCGGTTCTCGTGAAGAATAGACCAATGACGGAGGCGGATTCTATAATTAAAGACCCAGATGTAGCAGTCGAGTTCGCTCGGCAGATTTTTCCGCCGGAGGTCCAACAGTCGGTGGTCGGACGTCGAGATTTTGAAGTATTTCAAGATGGCATACATGGGGCTGTCAAGGGACTGTATAGCGCTTATGAAGTCGGGATGCGTATGCGCGAAGCCCGACGCGAGAGTGAGAAAAGCACCGAAAGGAATCGTAGTCTGGAGGCTCGCACGAAAAAGGCTGAGAATGAGCTTCGGGAGCTGAAGAGTGTTCGAGCGGCCGAGTCGGTGGTGGACAGTCAAGCGAAAAGCATGGGGGAGAGGGCGAACCGAGAGGCCTCGGGTTATGAGAGAGGATATCGGGACGGCTTGAAGGCCGGGATCAAGAAGACCAAAATAGACCTATCAGAGGAAGTCTGCCGATGCGAAAATCGTGGTTTCAAGCATGGCTGGATCAGGGCCCTTCAAACCGTGGAGGCTCTTGGGTCCGTGGGCATAAATTCGGCTTCGCCCCTATATCATCGACATTACCTTCCGTATCCCAAGTTCGAAATTGAGAAAAGTGATGACGAAGACGCCGACTTAGTGGGCCATAATGTTGAATAAATAGAATTACTTTATCAAATGCTTGAAATGTTTGGCGGCTTTTGAATAAATAGAATTTCTTTATTAGCAGCTTTTGAAATGTTTTGCGCGTAATTAAACGCCTTATCTCAATTTATTGTCAGCTTTTGTATTGCGTGATGTAAACGTTTGATCATGCATCGATCGACTCCAATTAGGAACCATGTAGTTGGTCAGTTAAATCGTGATCCCCATGAAGGGTGCTCCGAATCTGGAGACTTATTCGGCCAACCGTGGAATTCACGAAGGGCGCTCCGAATTCGGAGACTTGTTCGGCCAATCGTGGTATCCACGAAGGGCGCTCCGAATCCGGAGGCTTATTCGGCCCTTAGATGTCATGCACTCAAAGGGGCTCCGAATCCGGAGACTTATTCGGCCAATCGTGGTATCCACGAGGGGCGCTCCGAATCCAGAGACTTATTCGGCCAATCGTGATATCCACGAAGGGCGCTCCGAATCCGGAGACTTATTCGGCCAATCGTGATATCCACGAAGGGCGCTCCGAATCTGGAGACTTATTCGGCCCTTAGATGTCATGCACTCAAAGGGGCTCCGAATCCGGAGACTTATTCGGCCAATCGTGGTATCCACGAAGGGCGCTCCGAATCCGGAGACTTATTCGGCCAATCGCGGTATCCACGAAGGGTGCTCCGAATCCAGAGACTTATTCGGCCATCAAGAAGCGTATGAGCCGAGGCTTAAAAACGAGAAACTTTTGCATTACAGCAGAGTATGTACAAGTACCAAGCCCACAAATCGGGTCATTGGTAAAATTTTCGTAGATGCGTTGAATTCCAAGGCCGTGGCAGGCTTCTTCCTGACATGTCCGAGAGCCGATATGCCCTTGTTCCTGCAATGGAGTCTACTTGATAGGGGCCGTCCCAATTCGGACCCAGCTTTCCGTCGGCCGGTCTCCGGTCGGCTGGAAGTACTTTCTTCAGGACCAGCTCTCCTGGGGTGTAACGACGCAACTGAACTCGTTGATTGTACGACTTAGCGAGCTGCTGCTGATACAGTGACATGGAGGCCAGGGCGCGGTCTCTTCGTTCCTCGATTAGATCCAAGTCCAGGGCGAGCATCATGTCATTTCGGCCCGTATCAAAGGCTTGCGATTTCAAAGTCGGGAGGCTGATTTCCAGGGGTAAGATTGCTTGGGTTCCGAAGCATAAAGCGAACGGCGTTTCTCCAGTGGACCTCCTCGGCGTTGTGCGATGCACCCACAATACACTCGGCAATTCTTCGACCCATTTGCCTTTAGCTCTTTCCAGCCTCTTTTTGATGCCGTCCAAGATGGTTTTGTTAGAGGCTTTGGCTTGACCGTTACTCTGGGGGTATGTGGGCGTAGAGAAGTAAGGCACGATACCGTATTTGCTGCACAGTTCTCGGTATACGCCACAATCGAACTGGGTGCCATTGTCTGAGATGAGAGCTCTTGGAATGCCGAATCGCGTGATGATGTTTCTCCATACAAATCGCTTTATGTCGGCATGTCGTATATGTGTTAGAGCCTCCGCTTCAACCCATTTTGTAAAGTAATCTGTTGCTACGATTAAGAATCGCTTGTTTCCTGGGGCCCTTGGCAACCGTCCTACGATATCAAGCCCCCATTGAGCAAACGGCCAGGGACTGGTGATAGAGTTCAACCCTTCGGCGGGCAAATGGGTTAGTGGGGAGAACTTTTGGCATTGTTCGCATCTTTTGACATAATCTTCTGCGTCGGCTCTCATTGTCGGCCAATAATACCCCTGTGTTATGGCTCGATGGGCCAAGGAGCGTCCGCCAGAGTTGGCACCACAACTGCCCTCATGTATCTCAGCTAGAAGCTCCTCCACTTTATTCGGGTGTACGCATTCCAAATAGGGACCGGAAAGGGACTTTTTATAAAGCCCTCCTTGTGGATCCAGATAGTATCGTAGGGCCTTATTGCGTAGCTTGTGTGCTTCTTTTTTGTCCTGTGGGAGTTGTTCAGAAGAGAGGAATCCGGCAATGGGGTCCATCCAGCTTGATGCGGATTCTATAACGTTGACGTGGGTTTCCTCCGAAGGGCCAATACTCGGCTCCGGGATGAAACCTACTTCAATGGTCTGTTTGAGCTCAGAATTGATGGCGGAGGCTAGGCATGCTAGGGCATCTGCGTGTGTGTTCTGATCACGTGTTATTTGGTTCAGTTCGTGATGGTCAAACTTCGTTAGCAAAGAGTTGGCCGTTTTCATATAGGCCGCCATACGGTCGTTTTTTGCAGCGTACTCCCCCTTTAGCTGGTTGATGACCAATTTTGAGTCACAAAACACTAGCAAACGCCAAGCGCCGAGAATATGTGCATTTCGTAGACCCGCTAAGAGGGCTTCATACTCGGCCTCGTTATTTGATGCTTCGAAGCCAAGCTTGACGGCCTGCTTTATTACTGCGCCGTCGGGAGACATGATTACTACGCCGGCGCCGCAGCCCCGTTGGTTAGACGATCCATCACAGTATAGCTGCCAAATATCCCCGACATAAATTCTCCAGTTCGGCTTTGATCGAACTTCAGCCTTTGGAAGAACGTTGGCAGGTTTAAGGTCGGAAAGCTCGCCTGTGAATTCGGCAATAAAGTCGACCAGCACCTGTCCCTTGATTGCGGTTTTGGGTAAAAACTAAATGTCATATTGGCCGAGTTCAAGAGCCCATTTTGAAACACGTCCTGATGCTTCTGCACTCCGTAGTACTGATCGGAGGGGATAATCTGTTATCACCCCAATGCTATGCCCCTGGAAGTAATGCATCAGTTTTCTTGCTGCCATGACCAAGGCTAGGAGGAGTTTTTCCAGCGGAAGATAACGTGTCTCGGCATCGACCATTGCCTTGCTCACATAATACACTGGTCGTTGCTGCCCTTCCTCTTCTTTTAACAGTACGGCGCTGACGGCCCTATCGGAGACTGCCAGATACAGAATGAGGGGGTCACCGGCAGCTAGTGTTGTCAAGAGAGGTACTGACCGGAGGTAAGTCTTGAGCCCGGTGAAAGCTGCTTCGCACTCGGCGGACCATTCAAAAGCTTTGCCTTGACGTAGTGTCTGGAAGAATTGTCTGCAGCGATCTGTTGACCGACTGATGAATCTATTGAGTGCAGCGGCCATCCCCATCAACTTTTGGACTTCTTTCACTGATCGGGGGGAACCGAGTTCCAAGATTGCTGTGACTTGCCTCGGGTTGGCTTCGATTCCACGGTGGTTGACGATATAACCCAGGAATTTGCCGGAGCCGATTCCAAACGAGCACTTGGAGGCGTTTAGTTTCATTTTGTATTTGCGCAAGATGCCGAATGTCTTCTCTAGATTGGCTATGTGATCCTGTTCTTCTTTGGACTTGACCACCATATTGTCGATTTAGACTTCCATAGTGTGGCCGAGTTGTTCTTTGAACATAGCGGTGACCAGTCTTTGGTAAGTTGCCCCTGCATTCTTCAGCCCAAAAGGCATAACTTTGTAGCAGTAGGTTCCTCTTGGGGTGAGGAATGCAGTTTTGTCCTGGTCATCCAGATGCATGGCGATCTGATGGTAGCCTCTGTAAGCATCGAGGAAACTCATGCGTTGGTGGCGCGCCGTTGCATCGACAAGTTGGTCGATTCTAGGTAAGGGAAAGCAGTCCTTGGGGCAAGCTTTGTTCAGATCCGTGAAGTCGACGCACACTCGCCAAGTTCCATTTTTCTTCTTCACCACCACTGTGTTGGAGAGCCATGTGGGGTAGGTGACTTCTCTAATTGCCCCGGCGTCAAGCAGTCTGTCGACTTCTTCTATGACGGCAGCAGTGTGCTCTGCGGCAGACCGACGGCCTTTCTGAATGATGGGCTTGCATGTGGGGTCGACGTTCAGGTGGTGCTGTGAAACTGATGGGTCTATACCCGGCATCTCATACGGAGTCCACGCAAAGACGTCGAGGTTGGCGAGTAGAAAGGAGATCAGCTGCTGTCTATCGGCTTGGTTTAAAGTGGTGCCGATTGTGAAGAACTTTTCCGGGCTTCCATCGATGTCAACTCGGTCTAAACCTTCTGTGGCCTTTTCGCTTGGCTGCCACCCGACGTCATCCAGGATTTCCCGATTGGGTACCTCAATGGAGTTTACCTGCAATTCCTTTGGCATTTTGGCGGCCAGGAGGTAACATGCTTGTGCCGATTTTTGGGAGTCGCGGATCTGCTCAATGCCGTGTTCTGTTGGGAAACGTAACAATTGATGGTAGGTGCTCGGGACGGCCTGTAAGGTATGCAACCACGATCGCCCCATGATGAGATTGTACGGCGATGGCAGCCGGACGACTAGGAATTCTACATGCACCATTCTGGAACCCGCTCGAACGGGTAAGTTGATCTTTCCCAGTGGGTATTCGGGGTTGGCATTGAAGCCGAATAGTGGATAAGGGGCCGGAGTCAGGTCCGATTCGGTGAACCCGAGTTTGATGAAGGTTTTATAATACATGACCTCCGAAGTGCTGCCCTGGTCTATAAGAACGCGTTCGACGGTGAACCGGTTTACGCGTAGCGCGACAACTAATGGATCGATGTGAGGGAGTGTTACGTCGATCAAATCAGAGTCGTCGAAGGTGATGCTTGGCGATTCTCGGGGTCGCTTTGCTGGCATGAGTTGCGGCTGAGGGCCTGGGAGGGACTGGATTGCATGTACGGCCGGGGCTTGCGGCAGGCTGTATATCATATGGATGTTATCATGCAGAACACTTCGCGGGAGATGTTCGTCTTTTGTCAGCTCCTCAAAGTAATCGGTTGAAGCACAACGAGCGTCAGTGTTTTGCTGTCGGGCCCGAGACCGTAGATCGCTTGCCCTTAGGGGTCGCTCAGAAACCTGGCGCACTGTTTGTTTGGACTTTGCTATTTCCAAGGTCAGATCGCGGCGAAGGTGCTCGTTCTCAACGATGGTGTTGTCTAAACTGTGTTTGGTCTTTTTGGCTCGTTCCATGATGGCTAGCATCGTCTCCTGTGCTGAAGTCGTTTGTGAATCGACATTCAAGGCACGTCTTGCAGCGATGATTTCCTTCTCGAGCATATTTGCCGGAGTGAGGTCGACTCTCTGTGTGATCGCGTTGGTGGCTATCGGAGAATCTTGAGTCACGCCTTCCATGGATGTATTTGAGTATTCCCACAGACGGCGCCAATTGTGGGGAAATGATTCTGGAAATACTCTTCCGATCCTGGGAGACGCTCTTGATCCTCAGCTAGTCACCTGCAAAGACAAACACTCCGGTCGGGGGTGCCGGGGTTAGCACTCCGACGGGCAAGTCAGTTCTTATACTCAAGAAAACTTGTTTACTAAGTTTAGTGAAGTGATTCTTACATACCTTTCTAAATCTGAAGCTATTGTATTTATACTCATTCTCTGGACCTCGGGTCTAGAACCCACTTTTTACTTATTATCATTTTGTTTATTCCAACATACATCTCCCTGTCTATTGGGCGATCTCAATGTATTCGGTATCTTAGTTGATTAGTACGGAGCCGAACAGTCTCTGACCTCTGGGGTACATCCCTTCCGACTCTTCTATTTATTCGGCTCCCACAATACAATAGGAGAGACCTGAATATATAGTCTAAAAAGAAACCTAGATAAGTATAGAAGGAGATAAAGATACAAGGAGATAAAGATATGAGAAGGTAATTTATATGTACATATAAATTGGGTCGAGCTAATCATTAGGCCGGTATGGGCCGAAGTCCGAAAGGCAGTGTGGAAAGGCCTCAAAGTTATCTCAGGCCCAGAAGAGTATATGGTTAGTTCGGTCACCAGGTAGCCACATTCAGAAGTTAGTCCGGTCGCGGTATAGCGTCACTAGCTTGGTCGGACAAAGCTAGTTGTCAGCTCGGTTTTGACTTACCATGGTTTATACAGGAGGAACTGAGGAAAGGGCATTGAAGGAAGAACCGAACTAACGATAGTTCGGCCTATTCTACGGCTAAGCATAGCCATGCTTACGTCGGTTATGGTAGTTCGGCCATGGTAAAACCATCTCACTTGGTTTAAGCAGTGAGGGGGGTGTTGTAGGATAAGCATTATCCTTCAGAAGAATGAATCCTAGGAGGACTCCGCATGGAGAAATAAAAGTCCTACTAGGATTGTACCACACGAAACCTATAAAAGCTCACAAACATCACCTATGGAGAGGTAACGCAACTTTGATTCCCGAATACACAGAGCTTTTGTCTATTTGTCCAGTTTGCTGACTTAGGCATCGGAGAGGTTTCCGGCACACACCCGCCGGCTAGCTCACGTTTGTATTTTCAGGTAGTAGAACGACGTCGTAAGGAGGAGCGCAGACTTGATCAACAGGATTATACGATAAGGTTTATTTCTTTCCCGTACAATTAGCACCGTCTGTGGGAATTTCAGACAAGAACAAACCTCTTGATCAAGCTTTTCCTCTTAAGAATCAATGGCGCACAACGAAGATTTACCATAGTCCGCCATCGATGGACAAACACCAGAAGGGGGTGCGAGGCGCGAGGGTCTACCTCTCATCCCTCCTATGGCAGATTTGGAGCCACAACAACAAAATCCCAGGAGGGATAGAAAGGGAAGAAGGCGGACTAACAGCCCTCGTCACTCTCGTTCACAAAGTCCAGAGAGACAAAGGCGGAGGACTGACCCTCAAGCCCTGGAAGATCGCGTCAAGGAGCAGAAAGAGTTGATACGACGAATGGCGACGAACATGAAATCTCTAAAGCGCCAGATGAAGGGAAAACAAGTGGCGACAGGAGAGGGGGGCATAAGCAAGACGTCCCCTCACCACTCGAAAGATCGCGGTAGGAATACCACACCCTCACAAACAGAGAGTAAAAGCCTCAGGATAGGCGATACTCAATCCAGATCTTCCAGAACTCGTCACTCCAGGTCTGAGAGGACGAGATTTGAGAGGTCATACACAGAAGGGAGCACTTATTGGCCTTCACATATGCACCAAACAAGATCCAGACAGACGGAGTTGCCCAGATCATCCGACTTACGCACCGTGCTCGAAGAGAAGGCACGATGGAAGGAGGACGCCAGGGCATGCGGTCCACACAGAGTTTCTGCCTTACAGCGGTTGGCTCCTCGATCGCATGGAAGCGTCGAGGTTGGAATGCCAATACCGCGCCCTGCCTACAAACCGACGGACAAAGCATTAGCGAGGCTGCAGACTTCGCCGTTTGTTCTGGCAATTGAGAACGCGCCCTTACCATCAGGCTTCCTTCAGCCCAAATTCACCACATATGAAGGAAAGACGGACCCCTATTTGCACCTAAGCCACTTTCGCCAGGTCATGGCTGTGTACCGGCGAAACGAGGCTTTGATGTGCATCCTCTTCCCATCTAGCCTTGGCGACCTAGGCTTGACTTGGTTCGAAAAACTTCCTGAAGGCAGCATAGCCTCCTGGGCGCAATTAGCGGAAGCGTTTGTAACCAGGTTCAGAACAAACACTAAAACCCTGGTGGAGATCGACCAGCTACTCTCCATCGACATGGGCGACAAAGAGACCCTAAAATCCTACAATAGTCGCTACTAGGAGACCTTCAACCAGATTGGGGACTGCCCCACCAATCTCGCCATTGCACAGTACAAAAGAGGCCTTCCAGTCGGCAACAGACTAAGGGACTCAATCACCATGACACCACCCCTCACCATGGAAGCCTTGATGGAGAGAGTGCATCAGCACATCAGGGTGGAAGAGGATGGCGCATGCACCAAAACAAAATCTGGCACGACCGCTAGTACCAGAGAAGAAGG